>JAUJPO010011236.1:0-19984 GCA_032270745.1 Tiaropsis multicirrata | reverse complement strand
TCCAGATGTTTAAATTTTCCCGACCTTCAGAGCTTTAGCGTGTCGGAAAAAATTTCCACATCTGGTTACCAGATAATTCCAAAACCAAACCTCTCATTGCTGTAGCGTTTCTTTTTCCGCACGTATCACTTTATAAGCAAATTTACCAGATTTTATCACTCTTTTATCACCAAACGCTTATGCTACTCTAATTTTTAGCCAATCTAGATCATTAAAAATCAAAAGATTCGTTTTCTTTTTCATTCCAGTTTTAATAGTCAAACCAAAAAAATTTAAATTCTACCTTTTTAGAGAAATTTGATGCCTTTGCGCTTTCAACACTTCCCCGCCCGCTACCATTCCAGAAATAAATAAAAGGTATCTTTCTTTCAAAGGCTTGAAAAAAGTGAAATCATGAAGTTTTTGCGACAGCTTTTTTACCTTTATAAACACGCGGTCACCTGACAGTGTGTGTCCACACACTGACGTAGTAATAAATATTCATTAAAATATAATTGAATCAGTAATACCATGATACAACTCATTTACATATCATCCTAAAGATCGCTAGCACCACTTTCATTGATTTTACCAACATCTTAAAGATAGCTAACATCATTAAAAAAAATCTAACATAGTTATAGAAATCATTAACACCAAACTAAACGATGCCTCATAACTCGCAACATCATCTTAAGAATTCCTAACATCACCATGAGAATCCCTAACATCATCCTAATAATCCCTAACCCGTCCCCAACATCATCTTAAGAACCCCTAACATCATCACAAAAATCACAAACATCATCATAAGAATCCCAAACATCATCACAAAAATCACAAACATCATCATAAGAATCCCCAACATCATCTTAAGAACCCCTAACATCATCACAAAAATCTGTAACATCAGCTTACGCATCCCTAAACATCATCACAAGAATTCCTAAAATCATCATAAGGAATAACTATAATCGCCATAAGAATCCCTCTAACATCATCACAAGAATCTGTAACATCATCATGAGAATCCTTAGGTATACCATAAGAATCTCTAACATCATCACAAGAATCCTTAGCATCATCACAAGAATCCCAAACATCGTCATAAGAATCTCTAACATCAATACAAGAATCCCTAACATTATCACAAGAATCCCTAACATCATGAGAATTCCCCAAAACCATCACAACATCAAGAGTCGTTAAAATGGTCATAAGTATCAATAAATCAATCAAACGAGTCTCTAACATTATCTTAAGATTCTCTATTCTCAGAATAGAATAGAAGTTACCTTGAGAATCACAATCTCATCCAGAGGTTTAAAAAAATATTTATTTCAGTTGAATTCACCCTCCTACATGTAACGTACCCCTTAGGAGAGGAAAATCACTAGAAAATTAATGTACGAGATTTTTTGACCTTTTGATTTTTCAGCTGACTTTTTTTACTTTTGATTTTTTTACTTACATATGCCCACTACCTTCAAATCCCAACGCCCTAAATTTCACGCCTGCTCTGTTTTAACCACCCTCAAATACTTATGAGTATGCAAAGCTAAAGTTTTGAAGCGATTCATTTTGTTTTCATTCATTTTAATACTCTGGTATTTAAAAAAAATGATTAACGAGAAGGAGATCCTATTTTTTAATTCCATGCTATTGTGTTTAAAGTGCATACACACAGGTCAGCTTTTGTGAAAAGAAATAACTATTTTTGTAATGAAGTATTTAGAAAAGATTACCGAAGGTATTTTTAAGACTTCTATTTTATGATGTTGTTAATGAAATGAGGAAATGCTCGTTGTGTTAAGAAAATACCTCAAAACAAAACAGATATTCTACTTCTGCAAGGTTTTGGAATAGTAGAGAAAAACAAACAACCCAGAGATAAAATCTTACATAAAACAATATCAAAGATTATATGATATAATGAAAGAATTTGTCGGTTGCAATTGATTGATCGATTGATCAAATTGATCGATTGATCGATTAAATTGATTGATTGGTTGACCGATTGATCGATTGATTGATTGATTTTTGAAGGCTCGTCTCATGTATTATTTTGATTTGCTGAATCAGCAGTTTTGAGTACAAAACATTTAAAAAATTTGCCTTTTTTATAATAGCTCATTTATTTTAAAACCTGTTCGACTAATGCACTTCGGTTATGCTTATTCAAATAGAAATTTACACATAGCACCTTAACTAAGCACTGAGGTTTTCAATTCTCTTTTTAACTAAAAGGAAGCAAAGTTTACATTTAACTTTAAGTACAATTTTCAGGTTTTAGTTTAAAGTCAATATTGTACTTGTTGTAAAGGGTTTGTGTGCTTTTCACGACTCTCTGATCTTACCGCTTTCGTATTCTTTTGAAATACTTATGTCTAAATTAGACACTTGATATGGTATTTCTTTTAGACTTGAAATTTCAGACTAAATCAGTTCTGCTAGCCTGTGCTTTTAGTTCTTACCTTATTTGTTCCAATTCAAGATAATTTCTAACATAACATTCTAGCATTTCTTTTTAAAATTAATTTTCAAATTTAGAAAAAAACCTCAAATTGAATATGATGAAAATTACTTATCTTTCTTTAAAAGCTTAGATCAAAAAGCGCTTAAAATTGAATTAGTATTTCGTGAAAACTTGTAAAGATCTCATCAGAAACACTGGGCTATATATTTTGGATGTTTTTTATTGATTCATGATTCATTGTTATATTTTTTATATGCTAAGCGACATATGGTTTTTAAGTCCCTTTCAAGTCCAAACTCCCGATGAGTGTTTCGAACGTGAGTTGCCCACGATGTCACAACTTTTGCAAACACATCATTGCGAGGACATTTTCTCGTACTATTGTTTGTTGTGAAGTTTAAGCCACTGTGACTTATGTACCAAAAAAACAAAACAGTTAAAAGGATTTTGTTTTATAAAACAGTGGTTATCATTCAATAACAATGTTTTGTAAAAAGTTTAAATATTAAGGAATTGACAATAAAAGTCATTCCTACATAGAAGATTTGTAATAATAGGTGAGCCCCTATTTTATAAAAATTGGACATTATTAATAAAGCACTTTAAAGCACAGCGGTACCTTCATTCATTCCAATTGAAAGCATTTACTCGAATTTTACCATCATTGATGCTGACTGGCTTGATTCCCTCTAGCTCTATTCTATTCTAAGCTTGCTCAGGATCACCCCTCTTTTTAGTGTATTGTATGGTTCTGTGAGTTAAGAAAGCCCGGTGAAAGGAAACCTATTCAACCAATCCTTTTGTTTTACTATATATCGGTTTCTCCCTCTTTCGTTGTGACTTTTCATAGAGTACACAGCACTATAAGTTGATGGTCGAATTGATCTAGATTGAAATTCGTTTCAAAATCATTGTATTGAATGTTGCTCAGCATGTTGCATAGAAAATTCAAAATACGTTGAATAGGAAAATAAGAAAAAACAAGAGTGAGGACCTTTTTTCTCTTATATAAATATATATATATTAGTTCTATTGGGGTTCTATTACTTCTATGCTCGATTGATTCATATATAAGAGTTAGGATCTCATACACAGATCATATACAGAAGAAGACGGTTTTTAAACATTTCACATTTTATTCTGAATTCATTTTGGTTGACGACTGGATTCAAGTTGATGTGTCAGATGTGGATAGATTAAGATTTATAAGCTGTCCATATTCAATGTGTAACTTCATTATGCATATATTGATGAGTTCACCTTCGCTCAGCTACAGCATGATTTAATATGCACACATCGTGAATAATGAATTTTCTTCCATTTTATTCTTATCTGATTTTTTCTTTTTCTATTAGTCTAAGTTGCTATCTTTATGTCATGTCATGTGTCATGTTTTGTTGAGAGTTATGGACCTGCCAATTTGACCTTTCAAGTTTTCCGTAGTAAAGTCTCTTAAACAAGTTTGGAGAACAAAGCATCGAGACAAATTTGTCTCTTTTATTAAAGCGATTTTTAGAGACTTTTGTACTAATAAACGACGTGATCTCAAATTGGAAGATGAATTATATGGAGGCATTGTTCAGAATGGCATCTTGACATTGTTTTCTCTGCCATTTTAGTATTCTAAAACCTGTTTTATAGTAGATATAGTTACGTATTTAGTGTTTTTATCTTCTGAGGATTAAACTTTTGTTAAACTAAAAGATCTGGCTTAAAAAATAACCTATTTTAAGATAATGTTTCCATTAAGGAGAGGGAAAAATCTTATCCTTAATCCAATTCGGGTTTTAAACGATTTATAAAGACAAATCAATGATGATGGTTGTATTTTATGAAAGAGCAGCTAAACCTTCGGCCCTCAATAGATACATCGAGAATTTTATTCCTTCTTGACGCCTTGACGCAGGCAGAATGATCGAGCGAGCGAGCGGGCGGACATAAAATCAATGTAAGGTATGTGCCCAACAGTGCAGCAAGCGTGGTGTGTGTGTGTGGTGCAAAAAAGTAATAGAAAGGAAAAAAAGCGTTTTTTATAAGAACGAACCATATAAGAACACAATAAGGTTTCAAAAGCCAAACAGCTGAGAACATTTAAGGTTCGATTTCAGAAAAGTTAAGAGCAGGCTTCCTTCAGTCACGTTGTTCTAATAAAGCAAAGATATACATAGTATATATGAAGAATTGCTGATAATTTCTTTACAAAAGACAATCATCGTCCAATCAAGCAAAAGCAGAAAACGCGCTATATGTTAGGAAAGAGCAAACCGCAAAAACAAGCACATTAGGAGATCAATCGAAATCAACGTACATTTTTCTTTTAAGTGCGACATAAATTGTTTTAACAGACCCTGAGGTGTCATGTTTCAATCAAACTTAACAATTACTTGCGCCTTTTTATGATATAATCCCTTCTTTTGTTTTGAAGCCCTTGTTTCACTTATTTTTAGGTCCAAAAAATAATATTACTCTTTTTCGAAATATGAATATATACCCCATTTTCACGACTATTTTGGGGGGAGAACCATAATTATATGAGAAAGAAAAATCTATCTCATCAACAATATATGATAAGAAACAAGGAATGGAAATTCATATATTGGGATAACGTTTAAAAAAAACATTATAGAAAAAGCAAAGCCATCAATGAAAAAAAAAAAATGGGAAAAAAAGTTTTTTGTTGAATGAAAGTTTAGAACAAATACATAAGAACAAAAACATGATGATAATGAACTAAATAAAGTTTCAAAAGTCATACAACACAACAAAAAGTAAATGCAAAGTAGATTTTTTTTTCATATATGGATCATATGTTGAACTTAGTCGGTCATTCGACTGAAAGCAAAAATTTATTCTTTTATGCGAAATTTTTTAAGAGATATATGTTAAAAGTTAAAAATGATATAAAATTTTGTGTGTTGCTTTGAACTTATATAAAAGTACATTTGAATGGATGATATAAAGTTTGATATGCATGAAAGCGCGGATGGCCGGATGGATTAAGAGAACTTGCAATACGAGGATAGGTATAATGGTGGCCTATGTAACTCACGACAAATTTCGGGTATCGGAGCAATTTTCACAAGATCTAATCGTTAACAAAGTGTTCATATTCGTCTTGACTTATCCTCGCTATCTTGCCTGTAAATGCAACTTCTTATATTGATAAAATATCTCAGTCTATTGTGTAATGTAATCAAATCTCAACTCTTACTTAATACTTAGTACAAACATATTTTGGATATGGACTAATGTTGACCAAATCAGTTTCGAGCGTTTTTTGTGACCAAGAAATGTATTGTTTTACACACACTAGACTGAAAATACAATCAATCGATAAAATGACATTTTCACAGTCTAATCACAGGTAGAGAAGATCTTTTTTGTCATCTTGACGATTTTAATTAGTTTCTGACCACTACTATTTAAAGATATGAGATTTTCTTCGAGCTGTGATCTGATTAGCTTGACACAATGCCTGAACCTTTGTAGAACACTTAGTATGATTTCTATGCACTGCTGTATCGTAGCTTTTATACAAGCAACTAATTTATTAAAAGTTTTCTATGAGCCTCAGAGATCCTATTTATTAAAAGTTAACCCGATATAAACTAGAATGCAAAAGAAACAAAACGGTTTTTTGTTATCTCTTATCGCGTCTCATCATCAGGAAAAACATCATTTTTGATCCATCGTTAATAATGATCATTGCTATTATAGATTTGAAAAACAGAATTTATATTGATTTTCTTATATCAGTACATTTCATATAGTTGGCTGTTGATCGTGTAGTGTTCGCACGCTTTTTTTCCTTTTCGTCACTTTTTTGCACCACACACATCACACTTGTTGCACTGTTGGGCACACATACCTTACATTGACTTTGTGTACGCCCGCGCGTCAAGACGTACGATTCGCGGAATCAAGGAGGATAAAAGAACATAACAAGTTGAGCGGAGTTACAGACTGTGTGTTCAACCGACATCCTTAAAGAAATATTGTAAATCGTTTGTGTATAAAGACCTCAAAACAGTCAAAACATCTGGACAAGAACAAATAGATTGTTCCTGCTGACTGTCGAGTTCAGAAAAGAAATCTGTAAACTGTACAATTATTTTCAAAACATACACATCGCTCACGGATCGATCGAAAAAGCGGAGAAGAAAAGTACACGTTGATAACTTTACACACTTAGCAAAACACCAAAAATCGCTAGCTAAAAGGTTGAAAGTGCTGTTATTTCATAAAACACAACATCATCATTTTGCCGATATCTGCTGAACGAAAATATTGTTAATACAAACTCCTCAAATATAACATTTTCTCAACTCTTTAAAATCAAAATCATCCTCTCGCTATATAGCACATAACAGAGCAATTGTTTTGTACAAAAACCCATCATCACTTAGAAAACTTTGTTTTGCACACCCCTTCGCAAATCCACTTGCTGCTACCACTTCTACCATTCGGCATCTTGTTACTGGCTTGTTTGTTGAGCTTTCTTGTTATTTGTGGTGATTTGAGCAATGACCTTAGAAAGCAATATGGATAATAATTCAATGTCTGGTGATTCCAATCTTGGTGATGAAGAGGTAAGAGATTAAAACTATATGATGGAGTGCGTATCTTGAGTTCAATCCTCCATGTTTAGATATTTATTGTTCTCCACCTTCTTGCTTAAAACATTTGATTAAACCACATCAGTAATATTTGAAAGTTTTAAAGGTTTCATATACATAAAATCTCAATGCTAATTCTTTGAGCGTAAAACCATTATTCACTTAGCTTTTAAAATCTACATAGATTTTTGCACCGAATGCATACTTGACTGTTTGCTATGTTTATAGGAAGAGATGTTTACAAATCGATCCTTAGAGTACTCTTATAGCAGTACACGAGGCACATTATGTGACAGTCATGATTGATTGTCTGTCAAACGCTATTTTAAAGATTCGTGGTTAACCTTATACTAATATAAAAATAACATTCCTTTATGTTCTTTCTGAAACTGTTTTTTTACTTGCTCTTTTAAAACCACGAATAACCGATGCGGTTTAGGATAAGCGGAACTTCCTCAAAGGTTTTCAGGACGAACTAAACTGTTGTGCTTCTCTTTGAATATCATGTGTTGTGTTTTTTGTTTCACAGTGTAACAAGGGCCTCGCCAAGGCCAAGGGCTAGGTTTTTTTACCACGCACACCATTATGCTCACGGGGTGAAGATTATTTTATGAGTGCTGAGAAAAATATTAAAAACATTGTCGTGTCGTGAGAAAAATAAGGAAAATTTGAATGACTTTTCGTTTTTTCATTCACGAAAAACATTTTATATTATATATTTTTGATTAAAAATTATTTTTATACTGAGGGGCACCTGTTCCTGTAGAAAAGGAAAGATCTCATTTTGGGGGAGTTTTCGGACCAGGGATTCATTTCTAATATTTTTTCTTCTGTTTTTCTTTTCTCACACCCATATCATATGTCGTATAAGAAACAAACGATTCCTTTTAAAAAAAAATTGTGAAGTTCTCACTTGCCCTAATATTCCTGTATAACCTTTTGCTTTAAAGTTTTCTTTGTTTCCCAATTTTAAAGATGTTGTTTCAGAAAACATGAAAATGAAATTGAGGAAAAGTTTCGTTTGTAATATATTATGATGTCGAATAAATGAATGGAACTTTTAAGATATAAGAGGGAGTAATCAGAACTTCTACCCGACTATTTTGTATACCACTAGCAGTCGACTGTCTTTACTCGAACAATTTTGAAGCATTCGTCAGAATTCCCTAACAACAAACTCTCATGACAAAACCCCTGCCAAGATTTAGACTTTTTAAAGTTTCATGGAAATTTCGTTAAGATGTAAGTAGCTTGCAGACTTTTCAAAAACCTAAAAAATAAAGGATGATTCTTTTTGACCAGTACCAAAAGACGGCTTAACACGTCCAAATAATGTTATTCAACATTGGCCTGTTGGGGTATTGTGAATTTAGTGGAAGCAGTATCTCCAAAAGTTAAAATCATCGGACGGGGTTGATACCACAAAACTCGTTCCACTACAGTAGCATACAACATCAGATTTCTATCTATGCCATGCAATTATGATGTACTTTTCAACACAATTACATAGTTAAGGAAATGAGCTCTAATTAGCCTGATTACTTGATATTTTCACATACACATGTCAGCTCATCCAGGCTACTGTAAACCAACAAAAACCACAATTGTTTGAGATTACCATTTCCATTCAAACCTTAAGAAGAGTCAACTGACTTTTGTTTTAACCCTTTCCTTCTACATAATTTTGACCTATATCGATGCTTGATAAGAATAAATGTCGGTATTCTTGGGAAATATCCTTTTGACTACCAATCGACCTACATCGATGCTTAATGTGGATCAATGTCGGTCATTTCGGTATCTTAGGAAAGATCCAATTTGCTTTAACTTGGGACCTCTCGCGATTCGCGTTTCATGCACCGTTTTTTTTTTAGGTCAGAAATGGAGACAATCTTATGAAAATATCTATCATTCACTTTTTCCAAATGCCTGGATATCATATAACCAAAAGAAAAAATTACTTTCCTGTTGTAATTCAACGTCGAGTTTGTTTCATTTTTTTTAGGTCCGAACTCTTTTTGTAAGTGGACTTCCAATGGACACAAAACCACGAGAAATTTATCTGATGTTCCGTGGATTCAAGGTATAACCTTTATATTATATCATTTGTATTTTTTACGATTTGTGTAAAATACTGTGGGATTTCAAACATGAATTTGTAAACAACAAGTTTTATTTTAAGCAGAAGCTTTTCGATTTATTAAATCATTTTCAATGCTGTGGGGTTAATGCTGTTTTTTTATCTGGAAAAGAGGTTTCAATTTTAGTATTATTGTTTTTTATTGGTTTTGGAAAAATTTCACGAATTACACTCAAATTCCACGAATCTTCCTTCAAGGTCAAGGTAAATGAAATATCACATAATCTTTTAGGTTATTATTATCTCTTGCATTATATATTTTGCACATATATTTGACCTCTACAGCCAGAAGAAGCAGCTTTTCAATAAATTTTATAAAAAAAACATTACAAAACATAACGATTTCCTTGTGAAATATTTTTCAAAAATTCTTCAATTATTCATGAATGTTCTTCTTTCGATTACATAAATATTGATTTAATAGCGGTTTAAATTCGTTTGAACTGCTAATAGTTAAACCACAGCTAGAATTGCCCCTTAATATATTTAAAAAAAAACATCTCTAACATTAGTAATAAATCTACAACAAGGAGCCTAAATTTTCACTTTTTCAGTTTTTAAATTTTATATCCCAATATCGCTGTTAGTATTCAAAATAAAGCCTTAAAATTACTTGAAATAACGATTCTTTTTATTTAAAATTAATAATTTTGATCACAATGCTAAAACACGGCTTTTGTTCCAAAAACACATTTTTTATAAGGTCATCGTGACTGAGGAAGCCTTCAGATATTCTTAACTTTTCTGAATTCAAGCCAAAAAATGTTCTTAAAATGTTCTTAATTTTACTGAAAAAGAGTTACTTTAGTTGGCTTCAAGCTATTTTCTTCAGAAATTAAAGGCTTAACGAAAAGCTTAAAATGTTCTTAGCTTTTTGCCTTTTATTTTGAAGCTTTCTGTTCTTATATGATTCGTTCTTATAAAAAGAAACGTTTTTATAAAAAACGACTAGGCTGCCAAACAGTGTCTCCGTTGAGAGAACTAATTCCACGACATTCTGTTTTTACAGAATTTCTATTTCGTACCAAACGTACATTTATTTTTCAATTAAACAAAATGTTTTATTGATTCGTATCCAGCCTGCTGTCGAGAAATACTGAAGACACACAGCAAGCTTGTAGCGGTTTTTTGTTAGATTTTCGGTGGACAACTGGCTCACTACACTGTAACCCAGTTTGACAATCCTTTCATCCTCGCAGTTTTATTCTTGAAACAATTTTATAATTGAATATTTGTAAAAATCGCATCTCATTTCCCCCACACCCCTATCTTCTGCAAAAAAAACGAAACAGCTTAGATGTTGAGAAGAAATAAACAATGTGTTGCTTTATGCCAAACCTGGCTCTCAAAGCTTTCCAAAAATGTTTTTAAAAAAATCCTCCATAGATTACACAGAAATATTTTAGTGTTTACATTTTCCCCAGGTGCTTTGCCAAGTGATAAAACCACCATATTAATAACGCGGTCTCAATAGACATCACACTTTTAGAAATTCTTGTGTCTCTTTTTCCCAGGGGGGCAATCATATGGTCCGACATACGGTATTTAAGGGTAGGGTTTTCAAGGTTCGGACAAATAGTACCAGGTGCTAAGGGTAGGAAATTTGAGAAATTTTGAAATTCTTTGCTAGGTGGGGGGATAAGAAAATCCAATTTTTGACCGCACATCACGTCAAGTGACCCCCAGGATCTTTTTAAAGTTTCGTATGGATATATACCTATGTGCGTTTAAGTCATATTAATTTTCAATAAAGACTTCTCGATGTATGTTTTAGAATGAAGTAAAAATAAATCAGGTTTTCGCCGTATCACAGAATGCTGAACGATCAGCACTAAATAAACATAAACTCCAGATATCGTGGTCTGAAGTTATAGCTAAAATTCGTGCCTTGTCAGCAATACGGCGCAAGAACGAGATAAGTTTCTTTAAACAAATGTTTTGTTTTCTTTATTTAGGGATACCAAAGCTCTTTACTAAAGTTAACCGGAAAAGAAGGCAAGAAGGCTACGGTAAGAATTCGAACTCGACACCCCTGTCTCACTACCCTGATTTGAAAATCTTTGTCAATGAGATTACAGATGACGGGCCACGCAGGAACGGAACGTTTTTTTAACGTCACCGCGTTATTTGGACGATGTTGAAAAACGCTGGGTGCCTGCGGGGGAATTGGAAAATCCAGTGAGGATCACAAATTTTATTTATGTGTTTAAAAAATCGAAGTTGAAAATTGAAAAGTAAGATTATATGATGGCTTGCAACACTTCATGTATTTTTTCTTTCAACGTGAATTGGTTGGGATTTTGTGATGAATTATTCATTTACATCAATTTTTTGTCATTTACAGCCAGTTGCTTTCGTGACATTCGAGACAAGAGAACAAGCTGAAACTACAAAGTCAGAATTACAGGTAGGTTATGTTAAGCATTTGAAGACGGCCTTCTCTAGCCTCATCTTTCATCAAGGTTGCTGCTATGACTATGTTTTCAAAGATCAGTCTGGCTAATGTTTGCATATGGTCATCAAAATCAGACCTAGGAACTTATTGTCTACCCCACTACACTACAATTTATCGTGGATAGCCTGGTAATCTAGGACTTTTTTTCTGTAATTGAAATCTACGATCAGCTGACAACATCGAAGAGGAAGGTCGAACAGTGAACCCCACGGATATGCTTAACGACTAGGCTATCAATCCATGGACACACACACTGTCAAAGATTTCCACAACTTGGTCTAATTTGATTTCCTTATCTTTCATTTTTTTCCACAGGGAGTTCGATTCGATCCAGAACTTGCAACCACGCTCCGTATTGAATTCGCCAAAGCAAACACAAAAGTATCGAATCCAGTATTAAAACCAGCAACAGCGACAAGTATGGTTATACCAGGGCTCCCATCACCAACATTCCCTGCCAATGCTTGTAAGTAATAGCCATGTTGTTTTAATATCATCCATCACTGGTGGATACAGCCCAGTAAACACAGAACGTCCAAACAACGTCTTTCAGCGTTAAAAAAACGTTACATGGACGTCAAACTGAAGTCTTGTATCTACTGGGAGAAGTTTCTCGAAGATTTTGACGGAGAATGTTGATTTTGCTCATATTCCTTATTTGAAAGTTAACATTCTGGGTCCAAAATTTTGAGTACAGTTAAATCATGTAATTCGAATTACCAGGGCGACTAAAACATTTGAATTCGAATTACATGAGTTTTCGAATTATAGGAGTTCGAATTACAGTTAAACTGTACCTGTATCCGCCTCTCATCACAGGATTACCTATATGACTTCAAGAGAGTAACCAATACCGTTATAAAAGTGTCCAGTCAGCGATTAAGTTTGCTGATGATTGTTACGAAATATATGAAACCCAGGGTCCGGAGCAGTCCATAGTGTGCAGGGGGGGGGGGGGCGGGGTCTGATCCCCTTCTCTCAAAATATAAACCCCCTACCCTACTTAAAATGATCCTTCTAGTTTGACATTTCCCAACCAAAACTTGGGCCAACCCATGAATTTTTTTCAGATAGGCTGTTTAGGACTTTTTTCTCCTCAAAAGAAATTTTCAAGATTTTGGAATAGAATATCATCCAAAAATAGCTTCAATGCTTCAGAGAGCCTTCAGATGCCGCTAGCCAAGAATATTAAATAAACAGTCACGGAAGATTTTGATCATTTTAGCAATCTTGCTGACTGCTCAAAAGTCAAGTATTTTTGTCTCATCTCATTTCAGTTGATTTGGCAGCTGCAGGTTTATTTGCACATGACCCAACCAATTGGGCTACAAGGTATTTATTCACTCTTTTATTGTAATCTACACCATTATTGAGATTCCAGTCTCATAGATGTATACACTCAAATTACCCAATGGTGGTGATGAATGCACATTGAGCATATTTTAACCTCAACAAAAGCTGCACATCAAACAGAAATAACTAACCAGGGCGTCAATTTTCATATTTCTTTCAACATTTTTTTACCATAGTAGTCGAGCTTCTTTACTCATTTTCTAGCACAGCAAATTTTACCGATCTAAATGGAAATCACCTCACCGCACTACCACAGCAACACCTGCACCCAGGACTCACCACGGTAAGTTCGTCCGCCCGCCCATCCGTCCGTCCGGTCCGTCCGATAATTTTTCTATGGTTCCAGAGGCTAGAAAAATGTAATTAGTTTAATGTAGTCGGATACTAGCCTGTTTAAAAGTCCTCTTTTTTATGATGCTAGATCGCATACATATTATTTAATGATGAATACCATAATCTCTATCGGCCAAATCATGTTGCCTCTGTCTGACTAATTGAGACAAATAAGAAGTCAAATAATTAATCAATCCAATACTCATTTTTGTTTTATATTTTATATTTTTTTCTGATATTTTCATTCATTCGTTTATCCATTCATCCATTCATTCATTCATCCATTGTTTTATTATTTTCAAACATATTTTCTTTTTTTGTTTATATTTTAGTTGCCACTAGGAAGCACACCTTTCATGGTAATTAATCTCATTACTAATCAGCTACCATCTTGACTGACTGACTGACTGACTGACTGACTGACTGACTAACTGACCAATTTGATTGACTGATTGACTATCATTAACTGAGCAAATGACTAAGAATCTGTTTACACGAGTTTAATGCTACCCTGATAAATTACCCCAATCTGAGCATCGTTTTTTTTAATATTTAGTTTGTGAAGGCAAAGCGAATGATTTGTGATCAAACAGGGTAAAAAGGCTCTTATCTTGAATTGGGTTAAGTGAACTCGTGTAAATAGACTTGGACTTGGACAAACAAACTCCATTATTTCATCATGACGTTTACCATCTACCTCCAAACATTGATTGATTAATTATCGATTCACTAACTGACTTATTATTCACTAACAAACATTAACAATTTTAAATATTAAACAATTTTTAAGAAAGCGCTTGAAAAGGTTTTCATTTCGGGACAAGAATTATTTTTTATCTTACACATACACACACATACACACAATTTCAGTTTTTTACATCTTTTTATTTTGTTTCGTTCAAAGAACATTTTGTTTCGTTTTGCGCAGAAAAAGAGACCCAATCTGACCCAAATATTATAGCTTGGTGTCTGGCAATTTTCAACCTTCGACCGCTCTATTCTTACCTTTGTTTTAAGGCTGCGCCACACTCGGCTTTTGACCGCCTGGCCACCCTCTCATGCAGCCTTCCTGTAAGTTGGAAAAAAAGAATTTCGCACACAAACACCAAAAAACTTTAAATTTTGCACTTGAACACAAAAACACCAAAAATATTATCCCGTCCCAAAAGCTTTCACACCAACCACAAAAACACTCACACCCTTCTTGCATCAATGCTTCTTGATACACTTAGAAAAATAAAGATTCAGAGAAAATAGCTATCACAAAAAATTCACTAAAGACACACCACAAAAAAAATCGACGAAAAAGATTGAAATTGTATTGTGTTGTGCCTGTAGGTAGAAAAATAGTGCACTTTTGTCCGCAACGTTTGGCATTTTACTAATTAACTAAACACCTGTCTGGCAAGAGTCAGTAACTAAACCCATATCTACAGAGTATCTTGTTAAATAATATGTTTCTAATGATAACCACTTTATTCAAAAGTACTACTTAGGTATTTTGTGAGTTCAGGCTGAGAAATTGCTTAAATTTTTATTAAATGTCTTATAACAAAATGTATATCTATTATGCTTTCTCAAGTCCAAATTGATACCTTAAGTGTACCTTATTTTGTACTGTTTTTACGCCATTTTAAGATTAAAATCTTCAGCGCCAAATTAAATACCCGCCAAATTAAATACCCGCCAAATTAAATAAAATTTCTGATTTTGGCGAACCGCCAAAATAAGTACACGCCAAAAAAAGTTCACTTAAGGTATGCTTATAAAAGTTTTAAAACTAATAGCGGCGGGAAATCATCCCGCTTTGTGAATCTTCTTTTGTAAGAAAGTATTTATAAGGAAACCTAACCAGATACTCAGTAGTATGAGCATTCTACCAGTATGGTGGACATTCAGTTGTATATTTATGTTTTCTTCACACACAGCTTACGGCGCCAGTTTCAATTGCCAACCAGGGCCACCACCATTTGATACATAACCCTATATTAAACAACGTAGCGGCTACGGAGGCAGCCAGCGCCTGCACGACACTTTTCGTCGCCAACTTGGGGTGTACAACTACAGAAGAAGAATTGAAAGCAAACTTTTGCAGGTAAATCTTATCATCGATTAGTTTTAGTTGGTAAGTGTGAGAGTCAAAAGCTTTTTGGTTTTGAAACTTTATGGTAGAAAATCCATTCAATGTTACGGGGCATAATAATTGTTTTTAAAGTTGAGCCGTAATAAAAGTACTTCTTCAATCCAATTTGGCGAGATCTAATTTTGGCAAATTTGGTCAAAATTCGCCAAATTTAGTTGTCATCAAATAAAAATTGATCGCCAAAATTGATATTCATGGCCTTTAACCAAAACCGCCCCTCGTTTTTTAGCACTCAGTACTCGTCAAAAAAGGTAAGTCGAGCGTTATAGAGAGGCCACAGACTGTTGTTTAAAGCTTTCCCCCTGGAGATCTAAAATTCCATTTTATGTTGTATTGCAGGTTCCCAACGTTCCGACGGATAAAAATGTTACGGAATAAAAATACGGCGCCGGTAGCTTTCGTCGAATACGGTGAAGTCTTATACGCCCTGCACGCTAAGAACTATTTCCAAGGGTAAGCATACTTTCGTAACGTAACGTTTTATTTCGTTTTGTTTAATGAACAAATTTTGTCCATCTGTCTAGGGGGTTATTATTCTGTAAACTGATTTTGCGGTGTTTCGCGAAATTTAATTTGGAGTTATGTATCGAAAGCCATATTAGCGAGACTAGTGCAAGGTAGACATTATACCTCCTTTGTTCTAGAACAAGGCAGATATTTATTCGCAGTTTAAGTCTATCTTGCTATCAGCACTCCCATTGTTTTGACGTTTAACGTTCGGTGCTCGGTGCCCGGCCTTTTCATTGTGCGCTCTTTAAACATCGGCTTTAAAGATCTGTTCGTCATCGGTACTTCACTATTGAAGTATTAACGATCTACTACTTTACTATGCTTCGTGAGAGGTAAAGATAGACAATGAATTAATAATTTTACATTGTTTTTTCTCCCTTTTTTTTAGTGGAATTTTACCGACATCAGAAAACGGTGGCATGAGAATAGAGTATGCAAAAAACAAAATGGGAGAGGTCAGTACACAGTAGTTATTATGATTAAATAATTTTAACATATTTTTTTGTGCTTAGCTTTTCCTGTGTTTACATGAAACTCAGATCGTCTGATCTAAAATAAGTTGCTTTAAACTTTCGAAAATTTATGAAAGAAACTTCTTGTTGAGTTGAACACTTATTGATCAGAAGAGTGCCTGACCAATCGAAATCAGAAGCAATATATATCGTTGAATGAAAGCAAATGAAATATTTTTCTTTCAAAATTTCAGACGGGTAAACGAATGGATGGTCAAGAAATCATTGCCCAATGAATGAATGAATGAATTTGGGAACCGTAATGCCCATAGCTTTTGTTTCAATACCCAACTTTCCCTTCCAAATTAAATGAAGTTACTCATTATTTTTTAATGAATTTAAAAATGAGTTGTGTAATTTTTTATACAACTTTACCCTCTGAATAAAAAAAATTCATTTAAATTTCCAAATAAAAAAATTGTTTAGATTTGAAATTTAGAAGAATGAAAATAAATTTGTTTTTTTTATATTCATAACTTTTTAACAACAATCTTTAAAAGACAACATTTAATAGATTACACGTTCAATACGAGGTAATAACCTTCAAGTAATATTACGAGAGGAAAAATGAAACTAATTTATGGAGCAATTTTAAATCTCTTTAATCGCTTATTTAAATCACCTGAAAGTCTTTAGATGGATTAATAATTGCTCAATTTTAAAATCCTCGAAAAAAATTATTGTTCGTGTTCGTAATTTTTTTAGTATTATTTAATTGTATAATTATTTATTTTTTTCCAAAAAAAATGTTTTGAAATTTTTTTTATTTGACCCTCTAGAATTAGAACCCAACTTAACTTTTTCGAAATCTGATTACTTACAAGATTGTTGAAGAAAACCCGCAATTTTGATTTTAAGTGACAAGCTAATCCCTATTAATATCTCTTATGTATCAATTATTAATTTAGCTTTTGTTTTGTTTGAATTGATGATGTAAATATATTATGACATTTCCATAAAAATTTGTGAGCTTCATAAGATGAATAATAAAAATATGAAATATAGAGAGAAATTGCTAGGAAAAAAATACCTTTAACCTTTTTTTGGTTCATTGTTTGTGTCAGAGAAATCAACAGAGAAATGAACAGAGAATAGAAAAACAACTCGTCTACTCATAATCATTTTCACCCTGTCTCAAATGAAATTTTTTGAAAAGAATAAACACCACTGTAATAAACCAACCCAAAACACCACTCCACTGATATCTTAACATATTTTTTTGACATAGCTTAAAACTATTTGCTTTTCATTCAAATGCCCTTGAAAAAATCCTAAAAGTCATAAAGATCTGCAATAAATATCTATAACAATATTTCAAATACAAATACTTAAAAAAAGTTTAAAATCCATATACAATTACTTTCAGTTAGTTAAAAAGAACCAGCAAATGGCCAATAAATAAATATATTTTTAGGAAAAACAAAAAAATCGCTAAATATGACGAAAAAAAGATTCGGCTGTTTCTAGAAAAAGAATTGTAATTGGGGGTAACATGAAATCGGGTCATGTTCGGGGATAAATTTGAATGTCCGAGAGGCCGCTTATCCAGGATAATACTACTGTCCGGGAGTTGATAATCTAAAAAATGTGTTTAGGGGTAAATAGTGAAGAAAACAGCCTATAACGGTCGGAGGCCAAACCTTCCTGTCTGCATGTAAAGAACGGTATCCACTCGTCGTACACAGCGCTTTTTCGGCTTTTTTTGTGGTCGAAAATTCCATAGAGAAGATAGATCATGTCATCGGAAAATAAGCGGTGCACTCAAAAAAAAGCTTCGCAGTCGTGCAACTTGTAACGTCGTATTTAACCAATCAAACCAATGGCGGTTTAGTATTACGTCATTAAAAAATAAAAGTGACTGAGTGGAGATCGGTTATAAAGGAGTTCCAAGTTCGAATTTCAATAAACGCGAATTGAAGTTTTCCGTAGTAAAGTCTCTTAAACGAGTTTGGAGAACGAAGCATCGAGACAAAAAATAAGTCTCTTTTATTCAAGCAATTTTAAGAGACTTTTGTATCAAACATATAGACCTTCCTCTCTGCTTTTCTTTCTGGAACAACCCATTTCCCTTTATAACGCTGTTTTATTTGGATGTTAATTTTCATACCTCCTCTCCGATAGTCTATAGTCTAGGTCATGTTCGGGGAGTAGTTTGGATGTCCGTCAAATCGACGCTTGAACAGGGTTATTGTTTTAAAACGTCAGGACGTTATTTGGATGTTGAAACAACTTTGAAATAACGTTGTTTTAGTCTCTTAAACAATCCACTTAATCTTCTTGATAAGAAGACTCTGATTCAGCCCGATACCTTCTCCTTTTCTTTCGTACTAGACTGTGTTTCTGTTCCGGTTCCGGTGATGTCACACATAATTCAGACGCTGGTGTATAGCCTTTTCTTGTGCGGTTCGCTGACCTGACATGGTTTCTAAAATAATTCGAACATAGAAATTGAAAATTTGCTTTAACCTACTTTAAAATTGTTACATATTATAATCAAGAATAAAATAGTTATGAAAATCTCATACAGCAGAATCTATATAAAGCGGACATGGTCCAAAGCGAACACTATTCTTTGGAACGAACAGACTATTGCAAACAGTTGCATGGTAGATGATGCATTGATTGAGGTTTTTCAAACTTTAAGTGGAGGGTGTAGTTGGGGTAGGAGGGTTTCTTTAATATGCCTGTGTACTGTTTTTAAACACCAATAAAACATTTGTGCATTGGATTCTAAAATACAGTGAGAATAATGATTTGCTTTGTTTTGATCATTGCTATTTTGGCTGGTTGAGAAGGAAAGAAGTGTGAAACTTTGATCGCAGATTGTGATGCTTCAAGATCTTCAAAAATTGTATTAGATATGTTTTTTAGTGTTTTATAAATTAAAAAAATGGTTTACATGCTGCAAGCACGTTGAAATGTGTCAGGTGTTGTTTTTGCATCACGAACGAAAAGGTGAATTTAAAGGAAAATCACAAATTGTTTACGTTCTGCAAACACGTTGAACTTAGGTAAGTCAGACATACGAACAAGGTGAATTTAGTTAGAGGAAAATCTAAAATTGTTTTTGACTTATTCTAGTGAAATAACTGCTAGTTACTCGTTTTTGTTAAAAGTGTAAAAAAAGGGAAAATGTGAAATTTGGTCTACAGCCTGCTTATGCTTCTGAATTAAACCTCTAGGCTGAGGTGTTTTAAGCCTTTCAATACGAAATCTTGAAATTTGAGACATTATTCCTTGTATAGATTCTATTGAAATCAAGCAAAACATCAAAATTTCAAAATGGTCAAATTTTGTAAATTAGTTTACTGAAAATAGTGGAAGCTTTGCTCAATACAACAAAAAACTGCTGTGCACCAAATTAATGATTGAACACGTTGCTGTCTTCGCGACGACCCACGGCATGGCCCGGACGAGCCCGGAAATGTCCGGGCCATGTTCGGGGCGGACGAACCTAAGTCCTCATT
>JAUJPO010011125.1:0-19991 GCA_032270745.1 Tiaropsis multicirrata | reverse complement strand
AATAGAATTTTAATTCTATCACCACACGAAACTACCTTTTAAGAGTATTTCTCCAAAGTTATAGCTTCAACAAATAAATATTTGGCATTGTATCTTCGACAATACTTTTTGGCCCTTTTATGGAGGTTTTTTGGCCTGTGACGTCATTAGTGATGAGAAAAATTAAAATATAAAAATCTACAACTGGGCCAAAAATGAGCTCAATTGGACCATTTCTTTGCGAAAAAAAGCTCAATTCCCCTGGAATCACCTTAATTGATACCTTTCAAGCAAACATGGTAAAACTTTCACAACCAACCAGCAGTCCCAGCGCAGAGGATTATATTTATATTTATCGCTCTCAACACACACGACGCACCATCATCGGAAGAAACGCAAAATAGCGACGTACGTAACACAAGAGGATATTTGGGACCATAAACGGAATAGGTCGGGCTGTACATATAAACTTATGTTCATAGACGAATTATGTACAGGACGACCTATACGCGTCCTAAATATCCTTGCATGACCTCTCGCTGGGAGATAGCGCGAGAGGGTGTTTTTTGGGCGTGACCAGGGAGCGGAGGAGGCGAGGGGGGTCAGCGCAGCCGAACGAAAAAGCCTCCAACTTCGTTCCCAGGATGTCCTCTGTGCTTTTAGACTTCTTTTACATGGCGTGTCAACCCAACCTCGTCCCAGGGTATTCTCTGCGCTTTTCGACATTATTGTATTGCGCGTCAAACGAATACCCTGGAACTGGCTGCTTTTAGATTAACATAATCGATGATCAAGTTGTTGGCTTTCATATTGGCTGGGATTGCATTGCTACAATTGACGTCACTTTTGTCACCTAAAAAGCAACTGCTAAAATTTGAATTATGTAATAGTTCCCCAGGATTCTTGGGGAACTCACGCGGCCAGTTTCAGAACTATATATCAAGCCATATCAAAGGCGCGCGATGAGCCTTGGGAACGAGGTTGGTGTCAACCTCCAGTTCTAGGGTTATTTTATGATATAAAAGATAATTGAAAGTATATGTAAAAAAACGTCATATACGGATTTAAAATTTTCTTTTTTTGTTCAAAATTTAAAGTTAAATAAAAAATGCAATTGAAAATCCTAGTCGTATCGTATATAAATATTGATTAAAAAAATTAGTTATACAAATTTCAATGTCGTCTTACAGACTTAGAACTTCCTCGAATTGAGAGAAACAAAATTAAACCCTAATATCTAAAAGAAATCCCATATGCTATCAATTTAATTTCAAGGAGTGTTTTAGTACAAAAGTTAAATCACCAAAATAAAACAGAAGCTGAAAAAGTGTATACTATACATTGCATCGATAGAGGATAGGAAGAAAGTCCATAAAGGAAACAGAATTCGCGGGTCATGAAAGAGAAATACTAGAGTTCTGCATGAAGAGGCTTATTGGATTTCAGGTTAAAGAAATCCATTTGTTTTCCACGCGTGAATCGTTGACGTCTCACGAAAGCGGTGAAAGATGAGACGCAATTTCCAATAAACATATCAGCTTTACTCATGAGCGCAATGTCAATCAATGGTCCATCGTGTTCTGTCTGAATGTCTTTATGTTCACGTCGATGGATGCTTACTGGAAACTATAAACAAAGAAAAATATTTTTACGCTTACAACATAGTCAGTAAAAATCACTGGTTTGGCATTGTATGATTGATATGACTTTTTCTTTGTTTAAAACAAAAGGTAATCTGCTCACTTATTGATCACGGTACCAATTTTTTCTCTAGTTTTTAATCACATGATCAGAAAGTGAGCAAACAAAGCAATTTGCGAAAGTAAGTTTAAAAATGAAAACCACAAAAGACAACTATAAAAGACTTCCAGACCGGTGTAACGGTAAATTAAGACCCCAGGAAATTAGGACTCTAAAGTCCTAATCTCCTGGTAAGTTTTGACTCACGGGTCGTAATTTCCCGGGAAATTATGAGTGAAGAGGGAAATTAAGACTCCAAAATGAAACACTATAATACGAAAGGTAGAGTCCTAAATTCCCAGTAAGAAATGACTTCTGCACTTGAAAAGGAAATCATTCCATTGTAAAAATAATTTCACTCTCGCAGCTCATTCTGCCATCTTTAAAACTTTTGAACGCGTCATTTTGACACTCGAATGTTTTGTTGACATAAGTTTTTATGAATGTACATATGCGTGCATGCATGGTAAACATGGCGAAAAGAAGCAAGAACCACTTCAATCTCAAATCTTTAAAAGATAAAAGTTTTTTCAAAGAACTCAAAGTTATATAGTTATGTTCGGTATTCGAGAACAGCGCCTTTTTTAGTTTGAAACCCCCTTATTAAAAAAAAACCCTTAATAATTTCCTTCTAGAGTAAGAATTTTCTTGCAATTAGGTACAAAATTCAGTTTTAGCGAAAAAATATTGCAATGCATTTTAATTTATTCGAGTCCTAATTTCCCTCTAAGATCCTAATTTACCAGGAAATTAAAACTCGAAAAGTTTATATTTCCCGGGAAATAAGTACTTAAAAGTCTTAATTTCACAGGTCTTAATTTCACAGGTCTAAATTTACTGCGACACCGGTTTTTTTTTACTGAATATGCTTGAAATTATGAACAAAGTCAGCTGAACATCAGAAAAAGTGTGAAAACTTTGTACAGTTAAGATGAAATTGAATCGAATCGAAACTTGTATTTCTAATTTTGGAAATCTTCGAGTTTTTTTAAGTGATGTCTTTTAACAGGAAATACACGGGTTAAATTACCTTAGGTAGAACTGTTTTCCAGCTTTTTTGCCAAAGAATAACCCAAGACCTTTATATCCGATACAACATGTTATATCGTCTCTAAAAATCGTTGAATCAAAGAGACAAATTTTTGTCTGCAAACTCGTTTAAGAGACTTTGCTACGGAAAACTTGAGTGGTCTCAAATAACGAACTATACATACTTTGAGTGATTTGAAAGCTTTTTTGAACTCTTTGATCATTGGATCATTATCTGTAGCGATGTAGAGAGCTTTAAGTTTCAATTTTTTGATATGATGAACTACTTTCTTGACAATCTCCTTCTTGGGTGGGTTGCACATATCTGATGTCAGCTTTGGGTTTCCTGTTGGGGATAGAGATAAAAGTTAAATCTATTCAAAATAAAAGCCTTGCCAAATATTGGAAACTTTGTCTAACTGAAAAATTTCACATAATTACTTCGAAAAATGAATTAATCAATACAAGATCAGAATTAATTTCTAAATGCAGGCACATGAACAAATTTATTTTTAAAAATTATAAAGCAATCCCTCCGGATATCTAGCTCATTTTAACCTTTTGTACATTATATATTTTTACAACACAGTTACTTAAACACTTTTATTACTTTTTATCGTCTTTTTTAATCACTTCTGTAGATATTCCCTAAGGTATTTGATATGTATATATGTAGAACTTGTTCACTTTTTACTTTTTCCATCTCATCTGATGATCGACCTTGACGTGAAACAGGCTGTAATGAATGTTTTAATATTTTAAAGAAATAAACTTATAATTTGGCTCTACATTAGTATTGAGCACTTCCTCTTTCAACACATTTTATTTCCGATGTTATATGTTATTAATTCAATAAATTAAAATGTATACAAAAGTTTTCCGATAAGAAATCGGAAGAACTTTTTCGTCGTCTTATGATGGAAGAACTGAATTTTACGTATTTGAATGCTCAGCTTTGGCTGACCAATTATAAAAGTGTTATGTAGATCATTGGATTAACTTTAACACTCCATTGGTAACGAAAAATGGCTGGGTAGCTCCATGCCAAGTCAAACAAGCTGACACCATCACCTTTATAGATTGTTGATTAGTATGGTGAAACAGAATTACATCTGAAACATCTTTCTTGTCTTCCTTGTATAACACACGGTTGTCTTTATGGTTTAGAGGAGTAACTTCTAATGAGAAATCCTTTTCGTCTTAGAAGACACATTTTTTGTTTAAGCGTGGATTTTTTCGAAGCGATCAGCCAATTCCCCCCTACTCTGTAGCATTTCTTCATTTCGCAGGTTGTTTCACTCATTTGAGGTGTTTTCACTCTCTTAAACTGTTTACTTAATCCTTGGCTTTTTTATTATTTTTTTGACCGAGCTCCGACTGTTGTATTTCAAGCCCTTTCATGGATGCAATTTCCTGTGGGCTTTTATGTGTTCCAGGTTCGTCTAGAGAGCACAAGAGCTGCTCAATCTTATATGTGGTTGAATGTTGTCGTGATCAGTTGAACTGAGTAAGTTTATCGATTTTTTTGGACTTCCTTGAAAGTTCCGTGGCGAAGTTCAAAGTTGTCGGGGTGGTCAGCAAGTTGATCGTAGAATGTATTGGGTATCAGTTCCGACTGTTTACCGGTGGTACGTGTGGCTGTCGTGTTAAAGAAAGTATTCACCTGGATCAACATCAGTCTTTTTCGATTTCGGATGCAAAATCTTGTTGAGAACTTTCCAGGTTTCGGATGAGTTTTTGTTTGAGAGTAGATTACGGAGAAACTTTAGAAATAGAAATTTAGTTTTTAGATCATTTCCCACTTTTTCGAAGGTTCGAAGTAATTATTACTAGGTCATCACGGTTGTCTGAAAGCCGATGCCGAAGTTGCTTGCGCCTGCATTGAAGATCTAAGATCTGCAGATCTTTCATCTAAGGTGATGAAGGCCGAGTAATCTTGATTCGTTTTATAGGTGCATGATTGTCGATGCAGAATTGAACATGCTGACTTTATTGTGAACGTCATCTACAGCATAGACAATCTTAAGGTAGATTTCTCGCGCTTGGCTTTCTTTGAGAATATCAATATTGAAGTCTTCTGTGATTATTATCGGTCCTTGATGTATAAAGGTTTTTTGAGAAAGGATTGTTTGTCAAGCCATTCGACCTTTTCTCAAGGTACACGATTTCCATCAATAAGTTGGCGAGTTTGGTTTTGTCGGTAAATTCGATCAATTGATGTTCGATTTTTCTTTGCAACGAATAACAAAGATTAAAATAACAGGTCTAACACATCATTAAATCAATGGTAAGAAAGGTTTAAAAACAATATTTTTGGATTGGAAATGTCAAAATAGGAAGAAAATGGAGAAATTCATCAATTTTGAAAAAAGATTCTGTGAAAATGTAAAAAATGCCTAATCTGATATCCCTCTTTTTCACTTTTAAATTTTAAATTAAAACAGTCATTTTAAAGTGATTAATCAATTTTTAGGGCTCAAAACGCTGTCAAACGACCGAAGTTTTTTTAACTCACCCAGTAAGTCCAACGGTTTCGTAAAGGTCTGAGATTCAGACTATTATTTTATTTAGAACTACTTGCAAGTTTTTTCTTGTACATTTGAAAATCGTTCAGCGTGAAACCATCGACAAATTAATGGACTATTTTTTCTTAGAAGCCATCCATATAGGCGCAAAGTTTGTCCAATCTTTTTTTTTGTTGTACTTATTTCAATTTATTAAAAGAAAAAACGCACGGAGGTAGTCCCATGCCATAAATATTAACAAAACCAATCTCATAATATCAATAACTTCTACGTAACATAATGACATGATATAATGTTCAATGTTCAATGTGTTCAACAGTTCTTCCAATGATTGATGCGTTATTCGCGAGATCGAAATCCTCTAGGTTGTTGTTACTTTTGGATCTCGACGTTAGGAATATTTTCCGTTAAAGATGTCAATGTACTGCAAATATTTTCGGGTCTACTTTTTTGAAACGGACAAAAAAGAGACTTTTCCATGTTCTGACGTCAATTATTGTTCGAAGTTTTTTCTAAAAACGGCACTGACTTCAAACATGTCTTGGGGAGAAAAATAATTCCTTTTCGAATTGATGTGGAGAAATCACTTGCGTTAATTTTGATCCATGGGATAATACAAAAATTGGACTCGCTTAAAAAGATCTTGAAAAAAGCTTCCCAACGAACCTAAACTTGGTGTATTTAGCACCCTCCAATCTTGAGATAATTAGTTTATTTACCGAAAAATGCAAGCTCGGCCCATTTTTTAACATTTTTGAGACTGTAGATGAGTTAATTTTAACTGCGCTTTATTAAAAAAAAAGGCCAATTAAAAGACTAAACATACTTCAGTTCAAGTATTTCAATCTTTATAGCGACATTGAGGCCTCTATATCGCGCCAGCGGCATGCCACGCTGGCTTGCCAGCTAGTCTATATATTAATAGCACTATTTTGAAATCTGTCTGTAACACTAGGCGTGATCCCGCATTTTTTTAGCCTGGATAAAATGCGCGGGAAAATCAAATAAGAAAGGTAGAGATTTTAGCGATTTTTTAAAAGTCGTTGTATTGCTAATGTTTGGCCCAAAATTTAACCCCTTTTACCGTGAGAATATTTGACGTTTTTAGGTTTTTTGGGACCCTGGGGTAATCGCGAATTATTTATTACTTTATGTCATCAAAATGGATCAAACTTTAAAAGTCAATATCTCCGAGTTGGGTTTGAGTTGAGAGGTGGCTGACCCGTCATTGGAACAGAAATTTTATAAGGAATACAATGGGGCACATTACAGCATCCAAAAGCATAGTTAAAATTGGGTTGGGTTGGAGTTGAAAGTTGGTTGACCCCTCCTTGGAACAGAATTTTTACAGGGAAGACAATGGGAAACGTTACAGCATCTAAAAATGAGGTTACAAATTAGATACCTTTTGGGGCAATTTGACCCAGTGACGTCACTAATAACCCTCCAACTACTAACTATATAGATATAAAATAATTTGTAAGGACTTATTTTACGGTATCTTGATCTTAAAGAGAGCGGGCCTCAATGTCGCGCCAGCGGCATGCGACGCTGGCTTGCCAGCTAGTTATGATGATTTTCTTAAAGATATGTGTGTTGTCCCTATGATATCAACCAATCAATAAATAATCTTTGTTTTTTGACTTTTTCTCCATTGTTTTCAAGAGTTTTTTCTGATACACCGATTTTAAATTTTTTTTGAACATTTATATCGGGAAATCTAATCCCGTGAAAAAAATTCCTCGTGAACCCTTGCAACGAAAGAAATCCGAAAACCATTTTATTAAGATTTTATTTTTCAGCCCCCATAAAATTGACATCAGTGCACGCTTGCTAGGCTTGTAACTTTAGAACGCCATGGACTACACCCAAGATATCAAGTTTCTTGGCGCATCTAAAAAGAGGCAGCTCTTGTGTATTACTTAGTAATAACTGATTGAAACATGCCTTGTAGTCATTGCGAATATTTGGCGCATATAAAGAACAATACCACTAACCTTCCAAGCTCTTTGATGCATTATGTATTGAATCTTTAAGGGGTCGCTTTGTCGAATTTTGTGAGCGTGCGCGGCTTCTTGACAAACCTGCATCTAACGATACTTGCTGAGTGACCCTGACGTTAGGTAACATTCCCTTGGGTAAAGTTTGTGCTCGTTTGGGTGCTTGGATGGTATTGGGTGTAGAAGTGGCGTTAACCTTTAGCGAGGATCTGGATTGTGGTGCAGTTGGCGTTGTAGGAGAAGTAGTGCTTTTAACATCTTGTTTTGTAGGAGGGGCGGGTATGGACTGTCCTGGACCACAAAGACCTGATGGTCGAGGGCGTGGTTTCTTAAAAAAAGAAAAATATGTTAACACCATAACATGCCATAACATACTCTTTCCTTATCAAGAAAACGCAAAACTTTCATATTCAGCCATCGTACTTAAATCAAGTTCGAAACATTTTAAAAGATGAAATTAGCTATAGTCAAAAAATCAATTATCTCCTAAGAATACCACCATCTTAGATTTTACTGACCTAACTATAGAACTTAGCTCCTCTATATTTCCACCCATTCTTCTTGCGAGAGTTTTACATATAAGAGTCTCATGGACAGTTTAAAAGACACGTAGAAGGAAATCAGATCATTGTTATTTGAGGTCTCTAGATACGCCCGATGACACGTGACTAAGATCAAGCTTTTATCAAACTTACCGGTGTTGGTTGACTTTGTTCAACGTTCATTTGAGAAAGTTTATTATTCAATTCCCGATCTTCCTCATCTCCCACTGATTGAAAAGGATTTTCTTTCCTCGTACCAGTCCCTACTTCTTTTGACGCGACTTTTGAGAGATAATCCGTAAAAATATCATCGGTCTGTGAAATATCTGAAGCTGACGCAAAGGGATTGGAACTGAACGAGTTCGTTTGCTGATTGGTCGGTGTGGGCGTGGTCACTGCGAAAGGATCCAATAAGCTTTCAGAAGAAAATAAATCTTGATTTTGATTGTTTGTCCTTGGTGGTTTACCGAACGGGTCGTCGTTGGTTGGACTGAAAACATTTAAATTTTGATTGGATGATCCAAACGGATCTGTATTCTGATTGGACGAGCCGAAAGGATCCGCATTTTGATCGGTTGATCCAAAAGGATCCACACTCTGATTGGTTGATCCAAATGGATCCGCACTCTGATTGGTCGATCCACCAAAAGGGTCCGTTGCACCAAAGGGATCAAGATTAGAATCGTTATTCAACGAAGCAAACGGATCGGCATGAAAAGAGTTTTGATTTTTTTGTTGATTCATTGAGTTAAAAAGATCTAAATTCTGATTGGTTGTTAATTGTTTGGAACCGACTGAAAAAGGATTATTTTGTGCTGAAGAAACAGAAGACACTTCTTCGCTTGCAACACTTTCCCAGTCAGGTGTATCTGCAAATGGGTCTACTTTTGGGACGAAATTATTAGCATTCGGGCTTGAGCCGAACACGTCGAAATCATGATAATCGTTTTTTCCTTGGGTAGGTGAAGTTTTGAAAACGTTGTTCTGAGGTGTGGTGTTTGAAGATGAAAGATTTAACCCGCTGTCTCCTTGATTAACGTACATAGTTGTTGCAGTACTAAAAGGATCGAACAGGTCTTCCTCGGCTGCCGTCGTTTTGGTCGGGAAATTCGTTTCGAAAGTTGCATCGAAGAGGTTTTCATTATTTGCGTTGCGGGGGCTGGGCATGGAAGGTGAAAAGGGATTGGCTAATGAGTTTATGTCACGTGGTGTGGTAGGTGGCGTCTCTCCGTCACTGCCAAGAAAAAACATGGACGATGTCTGAAATAAAAGATATCGACAATTAACATTTAGGACATGACAAACAAAACAAGAAACTGTGAAGTCTTTCGTTGATAAACGTCAAGAATCGCAAACAAGAAAAGTGAGTCGAATATGGAATCTTTTTCGGTTGAGAAAAGCAAAAGTTGAACAGTTTCGAATATGCAAAATAAAAACATACCATTTTTTGATAACTCATTCTTAAAAGCCTTTCTCTTGTTGTTTAATCAATACATAATGATATAAATCAACTTTTCTTATTATTAGATAACAGTTCGTAAAAAAAGTAAGAAAATTTGATACAAGACAAATTTGATTAGAGCCAAAAGCGTATCAGATAAAGCCTCTGTGTAACATTGCACGTAACATTGTATAATACCAAATGAAAGCATATATGATAAACATGATATGTTGCCAATTTAAAAATAAAACATAAAACCTACTACTGCAAACTCTCTATGACACTAACTTATTCAAATAATATATTATTTTGCAAATCCGCAAGATTATAAACAGAAGTTTTCAAAATGTACATGCATATTTCGAATACCTTTTATGACGTTTTATTAAAACCAGTTCTGTAAAGATATTTATTTGAAAACAAAAAACGCTTCATATCAGAGAATCCCGCTATATTGAACTTGAATAAAGCTCTCTTTTTACTGGTCAGTCAAATCAACGGATAAATCCCGCGTTGTGCGAATCTAAACTCACAAATAAAATCTCCCCCATTGTAATAAATGTTCAATTAGCAATTTTTAACACTTTAAAAGCTATGTGGTAAAATTACTTGACTCAAAATAAATGAAGCATTTGACGAGTGATCTTGGACTTGTGAAAAGTCCTCCTCGTTTATCTGCTGGGATGAATAAACAAGGACTTACATCTGGATTATCATTTGTACCTTCACCACCATTAGAAACGTCTGCTGGTTGTTCTACATCAATCTGCTGTTGTTGTTGGTTTTTCTCCTGTTCTGCAAGCTTCTCTCTTAAGTGCACATTCTCTGTTTTCATGATTTCGATTTCTTTTCCAATGCTGATCATGTCTTTGTTACGTTTGATTTCACCTTTCTCGTTCTCACAGTATCTTCGGTACGCCATTTGGAAAGCTTGTCCCAATGTCATCGTCAAGTCGGCCGCCTATGTGCGAAAGAAAAGTAAATGCAGGATTCAAGCACTCATGCATCAAAAATTTCCAATTCCCATAAAGCAGGGAACCTAATTTTACGCATTCCACGCAATCAAGCAAACCGCTGAGGGAGTTCTTATACGACCCATTATATTTAAGCGCAAAAAAATATGGTGAAAAGACCTAATTAAATTAGAAAACTCCTATGATCATAAAAATTTGTTATACACCTAAGTTTAAATTGCAGATGTATCTAAAGATTTCGATTAAAGAGATTCAATAATCTTCGACTTAAAGAAAGTCGTCTAATCAAAAAAAAATCAATAATATATTCGTGAATAGTTGAGTGTTAGAGAAGAGGGTTTGATTAACTGTACCAGTTTGTCACAGATGAAAATAAAGCAGGAATGTTTCTTCGTTTCTTGATCTTTAGCAATGAAAGCGAACAACTTCTTTTCTGAATGATCGTCAGCACAATACGAAACACGATGAAGTGGTCGACCGCATATCATTTGCTGAAAATGGAGAGCATGAAATTCATTATTAATTTTGTGTAAAAGACGTTTGAAGGAACGTACTTTACTTTGATTGATGTGATATTGAGAGAGAGAGTATGGATAGACTGTGCGCAAAACGAGCTAAGTATTCACGAGTTGATCAGTTCACAAGAAGAAACGCACACAACAGTCAAGCATATTAGCCTGGGAGACAGAAAGAATACGAAAAAGATTTATTTCATTGATGGCTCTTACGTTTTTGCATGTCTAAGTTTTGAAAAAAGTAATGTTAAAAATCCAGGGGGGTCCAAGAATTTTGGTGCGAAATCCAGGAGGGCGTAATTTTTGAAAGATGACTTCCTCGACCCATGTCGCGGATACGGTTTTTTCTGTAAAAGCTCTAAATACGCATCATTTTTAGAATGTTATAATTTCTCCTTCGTGCACTGAAACGTTGCAAACATTTGTAAAAATACAGTTTAAATGAAAAAAAGCTTGAAAAATACACGACAAATTTTGCTTTGGAATGATTTTTAGTATATCCAAACCTTCCGTCTTTAATATTGAAATATTCCTACCCTGGTCTTTGCATCAATGACCTTTAGGCTATCGATAGAAATGTTGATTTCAACACGTGGTAACTTGCTCCCTTTGTTGCCAGCTTCTGATTTCTTCAATTGCCATTGCACCTGCAACAAAAACCGTACTCAATTATTATGTGTATGGCTGTGGAGCTTAGCTCTTATATTACTAAATTTTTCGATTTCAGCAGACGAAAGAAACCGGCTCTCTAGACGAGCACCCCTGGCTGACGTCAGTTAAGTCATCAGTTTACTTATGGGCTTATTGTTTGCGCGTCAAGCCCAAAGTAAAATATATATAGAGAGCTATTTTAATATGGCTCAAAAAGTTTTCAAATTCATTCATTCAGTCTTGATTCATTTGTGAAGTGAAGATCTTCGGGATAGCTCAAAGCTTGCTGAGAGAGTGTGCATTTTTTAAGAGAACAGTGCGTGATCAAAAGAAGCAAATTCCGATGTTCTTTAAATATTCTGAAATCAAGGCTTAAAAAGTTTTATAATGATCTTGATTTTACTACAAAAGAGCCATTTTTTAGCTGTTTTTATACAATTTATTTTAGAAATATTCCTCCGAAGGCTGATGATGTTTTTAGCTTCTTGTTCTTGAGCCCTTTGTTCTTATAAAAAAGTAGAGTGCGAAAGTTCTTTGCAACCTCGTAAGAAGAAAGCGGCCTTTGACAAGATCATCCCTTAATTAAAGTTTTATAAAATGTAACGGAAAAATCTAATACAAAATTAATCATTAATGATAAGGATTCTTTGACATGTTAAGACCTTTACTTCCGTTAAAATTACATTTGACTTCTACAAATGTTAATAATGACATAATAAGCAAGTAATTAATGATGATTAAGCACAAATTGATCCAACATAAACATTAGATATTAAAGGTAGGATGTTAATGTGACGTTTGTATTATAAAGAAGCGGAGTTTCAGGGGAAAATGAAAATTCTAATCTATAAGCCCAAACAATTTGAACGAAAAATGAATGCGCCACTTCTGCATTGTGCAACTCTTACACATACACATTATCCTAGGTATTGATTGATTCAATTCTAAATCGCGTAAAATCTAAGCTAAGGTTTTAAGCGCCTTGATAAACTTTTCCGCAGGACTACAATTAAAAGGTTATAAGTCATTTCTTGATACATTTTTAAAACATATTATGAGCGACAAGAGGGTAAGGACGATAGAGATGACATAGCAAAAGAGAACAGGTATTGACAAGTGTACGATGAAGAGGAAATTATATAAATACCCTTTCATTATGAAACTGTACATTATATAATGCTATATCCTTCCTGCTTTATCAGAAAGACCATTACTGAGGAAGCAAAGCGAAAGTGCGTAGAATTTTTAATATTCTTATGATTTTTGTCATTTGTAAAGAATATTCACAACAAAAACCATCTAAGGATATTGAATATTCGGTCAATCAAAAAGATTAATTGCGCAAGTATTTATAACTTCATGGAAAGATAAAAATAACACTTTAGTTTCTATTTACAGAAAGGTGACTTCTTAATTTAGTGACGAGATCAGTGAATTAGACGCTATACCGCAAACTATACGATATATCCTCCAGAAGTAAATGTTGAAATAACACGTACTTTTTAAAGATAATACAGTACTTGCGAGCTTTAACATTATTCCCAGTTCAAAATTCATACAACCATTATTTATAAACAGGATTTCTGCCTAAAGGTAAGGGTAAACGCGACTCTCTATGGATATCTTCTCTCTAATCCTTCTTTTCATTGTTGAAATTGAATACTTAGCAGAGATGCTTGAATGATTTGCCATTGAGCGCCCTACACTTAATGCAACGTCCAATCAAATCAAGGCGAACGGGGACCAAGACGTGGAGCAAAATAAACTTACTTTCAGTTTCTTTATTGCTTCTTTGACAACTTCAGTTCCTTTAGCTTTCTGCACCTCTGTATTGCCAAGATACTAAAAGAGTGAAAATTGGAATATTAAAACCTTAACAATTTTTGAAACGAATTCCTGATTAGCCGAGTGTTGTCTGAAGTTCTTATTTAACCATCTTAAGGATGGTACTTGCAGAGTTAGAGCTAACTTGGGACCGAACCACATAATGCCAAAATAGCATAACATGGGTATCAAAGTGCTTATATAGCATAAATACAATTATAATTTCTATACGAAATCAATCAAAATTTGAAGCATAGCTGACATTAAATCCAAAATCTGAAGGTTTTGACGCCAAATGAAAAAAACCTTAAAACCTGTCAGCATAATATCCCATTCAAGAGTTCTCGAAAACAATATAAAGGACTACTTATTAGAGATTATCAATTTAATATTATCAATGAATTCTCCATACTTTAGCTTGGTACATCACCGTGCCCTCTTTGATGTCCTTCGCTGTGTGGAGCCATTTTTGCGATGAATTCGGATCTATGAGAGAATTAATCAAGTCTTTCACCAATCGCATTTTTAATACAAGTACTTTTTTATCTTCAATAGATTGACGAATATTTGTCCAAAAAACTCTCTCGCTGTGTATTTTCCTTCTTCTTTTTCAAATGCTGCACTAGACTTTGTTAACATAAACAATGTACAAAAATCTGTCTATGTTGTGTTGAAAGTTCTATTTGAAAGAAATGAGCAATTAAATCTTTTCTTAATCATTTTGCTATTGTTGATGTTTTTGAAAGTTAATGATGTAATGTCATTATCAATCGAAGTTACTACATGTTACATAAGCACTTGTCAACGACGCCTAACAAGTCACACCAATAAGAAAAGTCATGGTGAAAAATATAGTTGACTCATTCGCAGTTATATTGGTCGATAAATTTATATTCTAGTCAATTGCGGTCTGCAGCCAATGGCGGTGGCATACTTTTAGAATTTATCGAGAGAAAAACTGAATGCCTTTCAATACATTTTTAACATGCAGTGCAAACTGTTCAGTGTAATCCATCCCTATTACTTAATTGACGACTTAAAGTTGTTCAGCTAATCCGTAAATTATTTTATAGAAAGTATTTGCTTTAACCATTCGGTAAGTTTTCTCATAGAGGTTCTGCATTGGGATTGAAAAGCTCGAAATTTGAAAGGCTTTAGTATTTTTCTCAGGCGCTATTGTGACAACAAGATAAAATTGATCAGGACGGATTAAACGATTTTATTTTCGTGACACATTCAAATATATTGATAATGAATTAATTGATTATCTGGAATCTCTCAGGTAGTTTTGTTTTAAGAACATTGAATTCATTCATTAATAAACTGTGACACCCTTCCTTTATAACCAAAATATTCTTAGAATTTGAATGAGTAAAACGCAATAATACCTCTTTTTGATGTTTTTTGTACTTGTTCAAAAGTTAATTTTAATAATTAAGTTCAAACATTGGACCTACTTGAACATTATTTCAAAAGGCTCCCGCCTAGGGAGACATATAATACGAGAAACTGCCATATTTAATAATGTTTAACCTTTTGTTGACGCTGTCAATTTGGAAAGACTTTTGTTTCGGTTTGGATTGGGAAATTAAAAACCCGATCTTGAAAAAAAACGTCAAACAGACGGACATACGGACACCGGTCAATTTAGGTAGGTCTAAAAAGTTCAATACTTGGTAAATAATGAATAAACTTTAAATTAAATTAAACCGCAAACTTTAGGATTAAGACCTTACTCTATCATTTGAAGGAAAGTTTGAGTTTGTTGCAAAATATTTTCAGACTCAAGAAACATCAAACGCCCGAAGTTTCTTTTAGACGTCGGTATACACTATTCAATGCTAAAAATGATGAAAAAGGTTCTCTTAATGGTCTTAACCAAAGAGAAACTTGAAAAACTACAGATAAAAATTATAAAATAGAAAAAAACTTTACGTTTCTTGTAGGAGAACTCGGTCAGTAAATGCAAAACCATGGCCTAGACATGAAAATCAGAAATTACACAAAATAATATCAAAAACGTTCAAAAAGTAAGTAATGAATTTTTCAAGGATATTAAAAAATAGCATATGATTGAGAAAAAAACCGAGAAACAAAAAATTCTCATTAATTTTAAGGGGTTTTTGTCCAAATATAATAATTTTATGTCTGCTTTTAAAACTGAAGATCTAAAAAAACTTTCAAGAGAAATAAATGAAACACCCAACTGTGTATTTTAATTTTGGAAATCAACACGGAAGTATTCATTTGCTTCCCTTCTCCTATACTTTTGGCACAAAGTTGAAGATGTACCAAAGCCCTTTTTAAAACAACGTTACTCTAATACATTTTTTTATAAGCAATGAAAATCCAAAATCATGTCTTCGATATATCCAAGATGTTTATTACAAAAAAGAAAGAAAATAGGATAGGTTAATGAAAAACAGTTGTAACAGGCTGAAAATATCCATTTTAAAATGTTTCGTCGTTGTTGTCTAAAGTTGAACATTCCATTCCATTACCATCATCAGGTTAAGACCACAGAAAAGTGTTTCTCTGATTTCTTATTTATAAACTTACTTCCACCATTGTGCTATTTGTTATATTCATTGTTATATTCGGGTTAACATTTTAGCATATGTTGTCTTGAAGGAACAGCTTTGTGCAAGATGGCTGCTCTTCAAATTCTGTCATATCTTTTTGAAATAGATTTGAAGCTCGGCAAATGTCTCTTTTAAAAACCATTTGGTCAAGTTTTTTTACCATAGCTTTTGCCAAGCAAGATGTATTGTCTTACAATTGGAAATAATAACCCTTTATTATAAGATAACTGTGAAATTATTTGTTTTTGCATGCTGATAGCCCTGTCTTTCTTTATAGCTGATTACATATATACCAGATAGTCCCATTTTAGGACGTCTTGAGGCAGTAAAAGTTATTTAAAAACTCAAATTTCCCTTCAATTTATATAATAGAGGAAGGTCTAATTTGAATTTTGAAGTATAACCTTTCAATTTGGATTCACTACTTTTTCTAGGCTGAAATCAAATAAAGCCAACAACACGGAATACAGACAGGGGTTTTTAAAAAATCCTACAACCAGCTCTCAATTGAACTAATTTTAGCAGTTTAGAAAAATAAAAGCAATCAAAAGTTTCACAGATTAAAAGAAGTTAGCTACGTAGCGAAATTCAAAAAAATGAGGAATCATAGAAATAACTGCTAATACTTGCTGTTGATACTTATAAATGGGCTTATAAATGTTTGTTTGACTAAATTTGATCTTTTTCTTTTTTGTGGTGTAAAAGAAACAATAAACTTAAAATTTTCCTTCAAATTGAGTTTAATGCCACTGTCTAACGGGGGCAAAAAATGCTTGGAAAAACCACTGACAGGTGTGAGAGTTCCTGAAAGGGCATAAATATAGACTTGATTTTTTATTAGAGGCACATCAATAGTTATAGGCTATCAGTGACAATACTCCAAATTTTTGGTTCCAAAAAGAATAGAGACGTTAAAGGAAATCAATTCAATTCAATTAGCTTTAAACTTCTCTACTGCAGAATGATTTTTTTCCCTAGTTTTGATTTTGTTCTTTGATGGAATGTTGAGTTATGGTCTAATTAGCTAAATAGGGCAGCCCTACTAATATCAGATAGAAATATAACTGAGATCTTTTTTGCCGAAAATGACATATTGGAAAATGAAATTTGCTGTGTTTTACTCAATATCTTTTGAAAGCCTTTTATTAGAATTTAATATTTTATCATCCACCCGTAGGAAAAATACACTGTCAAATATTTTACACTATTCTTATAAAAAAGCATCTATTTTTCAAGCATGTTACAGTGTGTTTCTATTCAATGCAAGGAAGAATTTAGGTATCTTTTTCTAGGAAGGAAAGTTTCATGGGTGCAATACCTTAAGAGAAGAAGTTTTGTGAGAAGAAATTTTCATGGAATTTAATTTTTCCAGTTCAGAGTTTTAAGATGGAGGGCAAATGTCAAATTTAGGGGGTAAATATTTTGCAAACCTCATTGGCTCATTGGGAAAAATTAAAATCTTATATTCATAACACTAAAACCGAGTGATATGTATATACTATTAAATATATTTTTATAATAAACATTTTTCCCAAAAACAACGATTTTCTAAGTTGCAAACAAATGAAAAAGAAAACAAAATTATATTCATATACATAATAGCTCGGCTATCTCTTTGTAAGGCTATTATGAAAATTTCACAGAGAAATATTGAGACAGTTATAGAGAAAAAGTTTAAAAATTGAAGAATGGTTTTCAGTTGACTTTATCTTGAAAACTTTTTTTCAATAAACTGTATAATCAAAAAATCTTCCCTGACCTTTCTCACTAATAACGTGGAACAGTATCCAGCTAGACTTTAAAATTCAGCTTTTAAAGACTAGCTGGGTACTGTTCCACGTTATTAGTGAGAAAGGTTAGGGAAGATTTTTTTAGTACAGTGTCAGTCTACAGAAATACCTTAAATGAAGAGATTTTAGCAAAATTTAATTTGTGATTTTGATTGAAACTTGCAAAATAAAACTCTCTCAAACACAAAAAAATAACCTTTAGTTCAACATATTTAGACAAAGTAAATTTGGCAAGTAAATTTACTCCAAAATCTCATCAACCACAAAGTTATATTCCGCAAAATTACATACATTTAGGGAGGAATAAAATTTATTTTGGCAGATGGGAAATAAAATTATCCTTGGCAGGAATGATGACGTTAGCTGAAATGTTAAAAAAACCTTGAAGCTAATTTCACATACGTATTTTTTTTACATAAGGGCTTGTAAGGGTTTATGTAAGTTTCGTAAGGATTTTCTGTAAGTAGAAACCTTAGGTTGAGTTTTCAACTAAAGTTCCGATTCATCCACGTGTATGTTTTTAAAACATAAACATAAACAAACTTTTTAATAGCGTACTGCTGATTTCGAAAATGGTGGCATAAGGATTTCTCTTGTTCAGTAAACAAAATCACAGTCACCCTTTAAAGTAGTTGAATTATATTGGAAATCAATTACGCAGAAAAGTGGATAGGTGGGTTTGATTGCGACGCAGAACAGTGGATGGGTGGAGTTTGGGTGCAACAGAACAGTGGAAGGGTGGGGTTGGGTGAACAGGCAGAACAGTGAATAGGAATGACGCGGAACATTGAAGTTTGGGTGTCATGTGGAACAGTGGAATATGTGGTTTGGGTGTCATGCTGAACAGTGGAAGATGTGGTTTGGGTGTCATGCTGAACAGATGTGTTGCAGAACAGGGAATGGGTGCGAGGCGGGACATCGGATGGGTGGAGTTTGGATACAATGCAGAACAGTGTATGGATGGGGTTTGGGTGCGACGCAGAACAGTGGAAGGGTGAGGTTGGGTGCCATGAGGAACAGTGAATAGGAACGACGCGGAACATTGGGGTTTGGGTGTCATGCGAAACAGTGGAATGGTGGGGTAGGGGTGTCATGCTAAACACTGGGTGGGTACGACACAGAACAGCTGAACACTGACCCTCCAACGTCATGTAACTCATTAATGTCATTTTTCAGTTCTTTATTTTAAAAGACCAAGGAAAGGAAGAACATAAAATTGCACTGATAGAATTGTTCAAATGGAATTACCACTCAACTGATTACCGTCAAGGGGTGATACTTTGCATTACACTGCCATACTTTGCACTGTGTATTTTACCGAATAGCAATATTTTCATTTTAAAAACGAAAGTGAAAGAAAAAAACATAGAGTCACATGATTGTGTCGCCCACACCACAGCAATATTTTTCCACGGTCACACTTAAGTTTGTAAAACTGTTAGAATAAAAACGGAAAAGATAAACACGTGTGAGACCATTATAATTACTTTCGCTTTTGGCTTAGCATCTCTCAAGGGGATAAAAACAAAGAAACAAGAAACATTCTAACTTGCGCTTGTGAAGTTTTGAATTGTCTTTTTAATTACCTTCCTAGGAAATTTGATCTACAGATTTTTGTTATGTTTTGATTTGTAATTGATTTACATGTTTCCTTCTGTAAACAGGAGAATCAATCTGATGACTGGAATTTAATGAGGAGAACAAAGGAAATAAGGTGAGTAAAAAGTATGTCAGTGTAATGCAAATTAACATCCTTTGACAGTACTTCATTGATTTTTTGCTTGATTACCTAGTGTCTATGACGGTGAGTAGAGACAAAAACACCAGCTTTTTACTGGATTTTAAAGATGTGAGTGAGGACGAAAACTTGCCATTATACTCCCTGACTTTAGATTAAAACAAGAAGCCCGGAGGGCGTGAAGGCCCAGCAAAGGAAAACAGGAAAAACACTAGAAAGAATCAAAGTCAAAATGAGGCAGTTTGATAAAGTTATACATAAATTTGGCTAAAATTAACAGTCAACAATCAAGACAAAAATAGTGCACTCTTAACCCTATTAGACCCGGGTCAGCTGAAACCTTGAAATCCTCAATCGCGCCTTCAGGGCGCAAAGGTCATAACTCAAGAACGGTTAATGGTACAGAGCCGAAAATTTGTATGCTGCTTTCTCATCCAAAATTGAACCATTTGAAGCAATAATATCATTGAATATTTCAGAACACAATCAGGAATCAATCAAGCACTTATTGCTTTGCAACAAACTCGGTTTTCATATATGCCACAAAAAGGTACGCGCAGGACCAAAAAAATATTTTTTTTGGAAAAAAAATTGTTACTCAGCCTCTCACCTGGTTCAAGTCCTTTCATTCATTTTTTCCATATAAAATTCAAAATTTGAA
>JAUJPO010011124.1:0-34982 GCA_032270745.1 Tiaropsis multicirrata | reverse complement strand
AAAGAGATTTGATGGTTTTACTTTGTATTTCTAACGACTAGTTGGCTCATTTCGTCTCCTCTTTTCACAAACCCTGGTGATATGGATTGCACAGGTAGACAGGTAGAAAGATAGACCAACAGTGAGATGGTCAGCAGTTGTAACTAATGCATCTTTATTCTATATTTTCAGGTAGGTAAACACAATAACAATGGAATGTGTGCTACGCATGAATTATTTGTCAATGCCTGTACCCTATATCTATGGCATTATATCCCTCTTAGCTGCTCTATTCGCGACGTTCGGAAACATCACTGTTCTCATCATTCTATGGAAGCCTGGCTACCGGTCTAGATCAAATACCATCCTAACCTCCCTCGCTATCTCTGATACGCTAGTAGGTGCTGTTTTATTCCCAATCTTCTCAGTACAATTGCTTTATACTGACTTGTTGCAGGACTGCACATACGATTATGCGCGCGAATATATAACGACTGTTACCATTGGTTCGTCGCTAATGACTCTGGGAGTCGTATCGTACGATCGTTATATCTTAATGACAAAAGTCGGTAAACACAAGAAAATAATGAGTCCGCGCAAAGTTGGAATTCTAATCGCACTATCCTGGATTTTTCCTGCAGTATCACCTTCTCTAAGGTTCTTAGGGAAAGGTCCATTTCTTTATTGTGTGATTTTCATAACGCTTGGCCCGCTTCTTATCTTGTTACTCACCTATTATCGTATTATGAAGTGTATACAACAGAGTTCCGCCCGAATCGGATCTCACGGCCGCTGTATATCCGACACACCTGATATTAGTGAACACTTGAGAGCGTCGCGTTCGAGAAGAGAGAAGAAAAACATCAGGTTAGCACGCTCAGTTAGCGTCTTGATCTTGGCTTATTGTGTATGTTTGGTCCCATCAAGCATATGGTCCATCAATGATCTCCTTAATGACTCTTTCGGTTACACAAAACCTCGCATTATACAGAACTTGTATGTTTTTGCTTGTTTTGCAGGCTCTATGAACAGTTGCTGTAACCCCATCATATATTTCTTCAAACAACCAGGAATTCGTAAAGGAGTCTACAAACTGTTCAAAATTCAACATGACTCATCGACAACGTCATCAAACGGACTGAAAGGGAACCCGATGAAATCGTCACTGGATTGCAGTTTAAGTAACGATGATGTCGTATTACCCGATAGCAGTAACAATAACCCAATTGAACAAAATCGGGTGAAACCAGGTGTTCTACTTGAACCTAGGCTGCGCGCATTACCTTTCAAACACCTTTGTTGTAAAGGATGCCAATCAGCACCAGAAAACCATCCGTAGGTTAGCTAACTAAATTCTTGGCTATAACCACAATGAAGAGTAAAATTCATAGTGGATGGATTAAAGTTTAAGTAGCGATGACGTCATATTACCCGATAACAGTAACACTAATCCGGTTATGAAACCACCGGGTGTCCTACTTCAACAATAGCGAGGTTACGCAAGGGGATATTTAGGACGATAGACGCGTATAGGTCGTCCTGTACATAGTTCGTCTAAATAAAACTTGTAATAAAAATTCTATGTACAGAGGCCAACTCATACACGTCTAGAGGAAAGACTAAAAAAGACATGGACGAATGAATTTAATACTGATTAAAGAGAATTGTTGGAGGCTATTTCTTGCTTTTCAGTATGGCGCTTGAAAAGTTTGGCATGGTTCAAGTTATATACAGTTTGTTTGTTGCAACTGTTTTGCCGATCAATACAGAAAATATTGACCTTATCCTACGTGTACTTCGGCTGCAGTCAATATTTTCCCGCATTGACCTCCAAACCAGTTATTATTGTATAAATATAAACTTATGCTAAAATTTTGCTTCACCTTAAACAATAGGCGACTTGATAGAAAGAAATTAGAATAATATTGAGTTGAGCCAAATAATAAATAAAATAATTTTCGTTTATTCCATTTCGTGGTATGAGTGACTTCAAATGGGCTTTTTAGAGTCCGTACCACCCCCCCCCCCCCCCATGTAGGAGGGTTCAATAATTGTGGTACCAAATCCAGGGGGTGTACTCTCAGGTGCCGAATAAACGTGGGGGGGAGGGGGAGACAAAATAAAGCAGTTTCAATACCGTTTTTCCATAATTTTTTCGTCGAAATCCCGAAATCCCGTTAAGAAATATGCCAAAATCTCTTGATATTGTTTACTCGGATGCCCCCCACTATAAGTAAAATGGTGTCTAGAATATCATGACTTTTTCTTGCTCGTTTTTGAATTTTTGGTAACTTGGTATATTTTCACCTCAAGTTTATTGAATTTTTCCTTTTTTAACTTCTGGTTTAAGCTCTTTCTATGGAGATGTATTTATTATGTTGTGCTTTGGATTTATGGCAAACATTAGTTAACTAAAAGTTCTTGGCTTTTCAAAACCACACTATTTGTTCTGCGTCTTGATCTGTTAATTTATTTCTAGTTTTATTGTTTAGCTCTTTTATATAATTGCCCTGGGAGTGTTTAATCAGAATTCTCTATTCTGATTACACATTTTATACGATTTTTTTACATTTTTACAGAACTGTTTTTACTTCATTGTCTGATGAAGTCCGTTGTATACGAATGAAATTTATACATTTTAAAATAAATATAGTACTTCATTTTGATAAAGTCGTTCATTTATTCCATGTTCCTGTGTCCACTATGTAGATTTTCAGAAATTCTGAAACTACTTTCTTTTCAAAAAAACAATAGCCATTTAGCTGTAAAGTTAAAATTTAAGATTTGATTTTAAAGCAATTTAGTGTCTAAGGTGGCCGACGGGCCAAGATAGTTTTGAAAATTAAAACTCTACATTGGCTAAAATGGACTCTAATTAAAAAAAAAACATACAAAATATACAAAATAGCTGATGCACCAGAAGCTATGGCTAAAAAGAAACAGCGAGTAGGTAAAATAGCCTTTTAGAGACGAATCTAAGGACGTCATTCCTGGGTTAGGGGTAAAGTTAGATAAATATTATAAGAAGTTTATCTCACTGAGAACAAATAAAGCACACACATGCAACATTTACTCAGCAAAGACGACACGTTTAGCTCTTAATTGCAATATTTGTCGTTTTAATTTAACAACTCTACATGTACTGAATTCTTTCGGGTCCCAAATTTTACACAAACTTTGTGAAAAATAAACACCTAAAAATGAATGATACGTTTTTGCCACCGTAACGAGCACAGCGCAACAGTGAGTGAGGGAAAAGGTCGAGCTAGCCCCGACCTTTCCGTAAAATACAAATAATAAAACAAAGATATTCTCCGCCCGTTACACCCAATTGGCGGTCGAATGAATGTACGCGTACGCGTGCGTAAGTCTTTCTCTCAATGATTAAATCGCTATAATATAATATACAAAACATTTTTAAACATTTTTAATAATCAGTTTTCAATCATCTTTGAATTATAGTATTTTCTCATTACACCCCTGGAAAAGTCTTTTGTTGGTGGGGATAAATAAAGAGACATAAAATCCAACGGGGTTATAAAAATCGAATTTTTTCCACTGAGGATACAAAATTTTATTGTTTTTTGTTCAAAATATTGGTCGGGCATTAGACATTTAAGTCAATCAAAGTAAAGGTTTTTTAGTAAAAAGCTTTTCTGTGAGGCACCATGTTTCCGCACCGTGAAGAAGAATCGGAAGTATGAGCGATTTATAGGCCGAGCTCTTTGCCTGATTCGATATTGATCTGTTTGAGAAAAGTGTTTGTTTTTTTAGCGATGAGCCAAAGGCATTACTTGCTTTACGAATTCTATGGGTAACATCAAACTCGTCTTTGCAGTTTCTCGAGATAAAAGTTCCCAAATAGCAGAATTTATTGACAATTGGGAAACAATTAATATAGTTTTCGATATTTGAAAGGTCGGTACTGTCGAATGTTTCGGGATCGGTGTAGCATTTCAGAGATCTGCTTACAAAAAGAATTTCTGTTTTATAGGGCTTGTCAGGTGTACTGTAATCGCCGACGTGAATCTCCATTCCAAATCGGTCAAAATGTTTGACTAACAGTGGTGAATAGATTTCGATATCATTTCTAGATTCGAATAGAGCTGCAGTATCATCTGCGTATTCTGAATCATCAACGTCAAAGTCAGTTCCTTTAGAATTATATCGCCTACCGGTGAGTTTGGAATCATTTTTCGTACGAAAGATACAAAGTGGGCGTTGATGGAGTCTTCTCCAGGTAATCATAACAGCAGCTATGAGAATGATAAATAAAGCTGGTCCAAGAATATCACCTTGTTTAACACCAATGATACACGGCACCGTATGGGTAACGGAATCAACATCAAAAGTAACGTGAAAGTTTGTATGTAGCAGTTTTAAGACATCAATCAATTTATTCTTAGCAACACTAAACTTGGATAAAATGTCCCATAGTAACGAACGAGGAACCCTGCCGAATGTCTTGACAAGGTCCAGAAATAGGATCCACGTTTCAAGGTTATGCTATCGTCGATCAAATACCAAACTTCTTGATAATTCATTAAAGGGAAAAAGCGAAAACGCAATGAATTTCCCTCAAAACTAATTTGAAATGGAACTCATATCACTTCAAGCTTTCAACAATTTACGTCAGAACATAGCAAGGTCTTATTCTTTTCGTCGTTTTTTAAAAAGAAGACTCGAAAACGCCAGCAGTGCGTTAAAATATTTAAAGGAAAAAGTTAGAAAATTCGAGTCTGTGTTTTACATTTTTAGTGTAATTGTACTCTTTGGAAAGTACAATTACAGATTAATTGTACTCTTCAAAACCCTTCTCGACCAATCAGATTTTAGTACGAATAGTGTACGATCGACGATTATCATTAAAATAGAAAGTAATTTCGAGTGAATTTCAGTCTAAAACTTAATTTCAAAACGTAAAGGTTGTTTAAAATGGTTCCGAGTTTCTATATGGTCTGACTTACAATCAAAATAGACATTGGCCAAATACTGTTTTAAGGACTTAAGTTATTACCTGCAAATATTGGGGTAAAAACCAGACATTCAATGGTAAAACCAGAATGGAATCTAACGGTCGAATAAATAACTTTAATAAATTATGGACGCACGTTTTTCTTCTAGAAAACAAAACAAGATCAAATTCATCATCATCAGCAATATCATCAATTTCCTCATCAATAGAAGCAACAACACAACGAATAATATATTCCTCATCTATATCAACCACAGCAATGTCACAATCATCTTACGTGGATATGATGTCGTTGTCAAGCTCCTACATTGCCGAATCGTCATCATTATCATCGATCATTTTTGAGACTTCGTCAACAATATCATCTTCATCGTCGTCAATTCAACAAACAACAACAACATTTTCGTTGATTCAACAAACCAGTACTTCGATAGACTTTACAGCAACCTCGCCAACATCATTGCTAACACCTTTCTCAACAAAATACATGTTAGAATCCAGTTTTTCTTCTACACCAACAACACCACTAGCTACCGCAACAAAGTCTATACCAGCCATTAGAAGCAACATTGAATCTGCCAATCTCTCAACCAGTGCTCCTATTGAAATAATTTCCTCAGCACCAATAAGCATAAATGCAATGAACACTTCCAGTAATAGAATCAAAGAGGAGATAAGTTCCTCGACCATTTATTTCCCACCACTGAAGCCAGAATCAATCCAACCATCAAACCCAGTCACTTCACCACCAAGCAGCAGTATCATTCCTGTAGGACCAGTCAAGCCAGTATCGGTGACAAGAAATGAAGATAAATGGAAATGGATATTGATCATTGTTGGAGCTGCTTCAACACTTCTGATATTTCTTTTGTGTTGTTGCTTTTGTTGTCAGAGGAGAAGGTTGGTATCTCTGTTTTTGTTGTTGAAATGTGTGTAGCTTCCATGATTCTTAAACTAATTATGCTACTTCTAGTACTAGGTGTCTTTGTGTCGTTTTTTCTTGTCGCCAGAAATAATAGTTTTAGTGATTTGTGTTTGTATATGTGAAATGCGGCTTCCATTTTACATATTTACAAGGTCTGTGTTTATATATTTTTTCCCTGCTGTGGGAAGGCTATTTTTGTAGCATTTTACCCAAAAGAAACAGTTAGATGGACTTCTTAAACACTTACACTCTTCTTGTATATTCTACCAAGCCACAAACAGTTAGCTAGCTAACATTTTATACGCTTGGGAATGTTTACTTGGATTCTACTCCTTTGGTTTAATTGTTAACAAAAGTTGGCAAAAGTTGAATTCCATCAAGACCTAAACCTACAATCGGTGTCGGATACAGGAGGTAGGCTTTCTTATTCAAGGGGAGTAATTACTTTCCATATAAGGTAATAGGACAAATAGTGCACTCTCCTCCGTCGGTTATAGCCTACCTCTGTATCAGAGTCTGTACAATTAATCCGTCATTTTTCACCTTTCTTACTCTAGATTACGAAAGAAGCTAGAACAACACGAGGCACAAATCGAAGAGCTTCGGGAAATGTCGAAAAACAATAATAGCAGTTTACGTGGGCGAACCTACTCGAATATCTCTCTCGACAAGGACGCCTATAAACGTCACCAGCAAAACAAAGACTTGTTAGCACAGGATGGAAGCGAATTTATTGGTTTTACGAACGAAATGTTTCAGCCAGATACAACTCGAACAGAAGTTCGGAGACCATCATTAGGACCCTCCAAACTACAACAGCCGCAAAAAAGGTCCAGTCGTATACCGTCTTTAAGTGATACCGCTCAATTTCCACATCCACCTTTTGACTTTCAGAATCCCCTTTATGAAGACGACGAGTCTAAAAAGAAGACAGAGTCTTTTACACTGCCACACACTATCACTTCGGGTCCACAGCCTCCACCACCACCCCCTCCACCTCCGCCACCGCCAGCAGTCCAGCCACAACAACCGCTCAAGATTCGTTCAAACACTACCAACTCATTGGATCGTCACCAGCAACAAGAATCCATTGCATCACCTATGGACTCTCTACTCGGAGAATTCAAGAAAAAAATATCCGTCACTAAAAGTCCGAACCAAGACCACATAAGACAAATAAGAGCATCTACGTTTTCTAAGAATGCTAATAAGAACACACCAACCAAACGTAGAGCTGATACAGAGGTTAATAAATTACCGACGGCGAAAAAGCCTACCAAACGAGTATCGAATAATAACCAAACGAACGTTAATGGAAATATCAATGACAATGAGTTTGAAGGCTTTTATAATAAGACTTTCAACCCGGAGATGAATGAATCAGCTAGTCGGTTTTAACCGATTGAATCAGCTAGTCGGTTTTAACCGATTGAATCAGCTTGTCGGTTTTTACCGATTGAAGAAGTTATCGGTAAGAGGTAAAAAGTCGTTTTTTGAATGTCGGCGAGTTAAAGTCGTCAAAATATTGGCAAGGCATAAGAAGTTCTCAATCAAACTGATGGCAAAATTTATTGATAGCAACATGTTTCAAAAGAATATGCATCTGTCAATTAATGTATACTGTACTCTGTGCAGTTTTAAAGGAAATTAAAAAAATTAGCGCAAAAATGGAAGGTTTTACGAATGTCTTGTTAACTTCCAGATAACGCCACTTCATGTCAAAACAACGTAACAGACGTCAGATAAACATTAAAAGGACGTCATAAGTTTTCTGGGATTAAGTGTTATGATTATAACACAGCTCAAATATCTTTATGATAAAATTTTCACTACAAGCTTTTTATGTTTAATATAAATATGTAAACTTTAGTTTTGTATTTGCGCGAAAGTGGAACCACAAAAATAATGTTGAATGAAATGTTGCATCATGGAGGTCTATACCAGTTTATAGAACGCCCCTATGAAAAAAATTGAGAAATTTTGGAGATTTTGTGTTTTTAAACCAGTCCATAGACAATTTTTCATGATTTTTGACACCTAATTTCTGATCGGGCCATAGATGGTTTTGTGGTTTTGTGGTTTTGTGGTTTTGACCTATCATAAAACATTTGGATGCTGAGTAAGTTGGCGTTATGTTATTGGAACGCCAAAATGACGTGTTGTGTTAACCTTTAGCCATACATCTGTGTTTCTTAAAAGTTCTATTTTTTCCACTTTATGAATTAAACACTCCAAAGCTTTCAAAAGTCGATATCGTGGTCACATTGATAGGTAAAATAATAATAAAAATTTTGGTTCATTTTGGCTGAAAAGCAAGTGGTTTTGAGCCATGACCTATAGACTGAGGGTTTTAAAAATGTCGTAATTTTTTGGACGTATATCATTCGGTATCTAAAGGTTAATGTCAGAGCTATTGTATCAAATAGGTGGCCCACAAGTTCATAAAATACTGTAAATTTAATTCAATCAAAAGTTATGCTTGCGTTTTCTTTCAGAAAAGAGAACTTTTTTAGAAAATAATCTGGTGCAAAAGGAATGTATTGTAGTCATAGCAACCAGTCACCGTTACCATGTGACATATAAACGAAATTAAAAATGGTGTCCTATACCTATATCTAAAGAAGTTTTCATATTTATGTTTGTCTACAACAAATCCTTTCTTTTTCAAGAGACGCTGCGTACCAGTTGTTTCAAAAGTTTCAGACTTGTGATAACACATATCCTATTATTTTATAAGAACTGAAATAAATTATTTAAGCCATTCTGAAATGTGAACTTTTGGAAACATAGTCTTTAGGATAAGTTTCACATAGTAAGCTCTAAGAATGTTCTTAGCTTTTGTCGGCAAAAAATATTTCGTTCTTATAAAAAGAACAGCAAAATAACATAAAGGTCTAAGATTGTTCTTAGCTTTGTTCTTATAAATAAAAAAGAACATGCGAAAGAATGAGAAAAAGGAATTATCAACTTACACGCATGCATTCCAAGGTTGGTATGGAGGAGCTGACTGTTCTTCTATATATTATGGACTTCGTCGTTGTCATTATATTGGAAAGTTAAATTTCTAACGCATTATAATACGGTGGATGTCGACAAGTTGTTGCCAAGAGAGTTGTTTGGATGTGGAACCTTTCAATCGAAATGTAAGAATTCAATAGCAGAATCTCTATTATGTAAGAAATTTTCCTAAAGAAGAATTTTTGGTGGAATTTAATATCACGATTTATGTGATTTTGTAGAAGATTTTCGCCTAAAGTCATATTTTAGCGGTTAAATATTTTTTAACCTGATCTTTCCGTATTTCGTGGAATTTATTTTCGCAAATTACATCCAAATTTGCAAAAATGAAATTCCACAAAAATTGCTACCCATACAGTATTATATTGATTTTGTTGATTATAATTTCAAGAAGAAGTAAAAAGGTTGAACTTTTTTAACCTGAGAATGAGTCATTACCGAGTCATACTTTATAAGCCCGATCTTAGAACTATTGTCGTTCGGACACCTGAACCTTACAGTGCATTCTCCCACCCCCCCCCCCCCCCAGTTTTAGCAAAGAATTTCCACATTTTCTCAAATTTCTTACCCTTGCTTAAGTCAAAACATTGTCTTTTCGTGGAAAGAGACACTAAAACGGATACAGAAGGTAAACATTTTTGACGGAGAGCTTTGACTTCCATATAAGGAATATGCGAGAAAAAGCAACACTCTCCGTTAAATCATTTGAGAACCTTCTGCATCCACCACTGAAAACTCTAACGGTCGTCAACAAGAAGTTTGAAATCAACCTGAATTTATTTCTTACCAGTTACATGAGCTAAATGCGTTATGAAGACAAAGAGTCCACCAAACCAGTCACCAATATCAACGCTGGATGATTTGCCAATACGAATCTTCGTGCATTGTCCAAACGAGAACATTGTTACTTTCAATCAAATACGACCACACTCGACAATCAACGAAGTGAAATCCCAACTTGAATTACGAACTGGCATCCTAGCCGAGCTACAATCGTTATACTTCAGTAATGTCAAACTCGAGGACGGGCGTACGCTTCACGAGAAACAAATCAAAAATGGTTCTGTGCTTAGGATCAAAATTAAAGAGCGAAGCTTGCAACAGATTTATATGACAGCATGTCAAGGTAACCTAACCGAAGTCTTTCAACTAGGAGTCGAGTATATCGAGGACGACTCGAACTCCGATGATATCGACTTAACTGGAGAAGACGACGAAAACTACGTGCCGAATCACGTACGAGCTTGGAACACTTTTGTACCGTTACGTGCGTTCCAGGCTCTCTTCGCGGGTTGTTTTTCAGGACATTTGAATTTGATAACCAAGCTTTTGGATCATGCTGCAGCTAACATAGGCATGCTAACGAAGAATAGGCATTCCTTGCTTCACGTTGCAGCGTTTAACGGCCATCTTGCATGCGTCAGTTACCTATTAGGTAAAGGATCGGACCCAAAACTTGTTGATTTAGAAGGTGAGTTTTTTGTTTTATTTCTTCTAAAACAGAAAACAAAAAAGCATATATTTACAAGGTTCAAGGTTACAAGGGGGCCATATTCTGTTTTGCTTAATTGTAGAGGACGGGGTCAAATTTCACCCCAAAAAGCATTTTATAATGATATCTGAGGGACGTTGCCCCTGTCAGCCACCACCACTAATTTCTCATTGCTTGGGGGGGGGGGGGTGATATCTTCTTTTGATTTGCTACTCCAATATTCCAATCTCAACAGACACACAACATTAAAAATTGTTTAAACATTGCTTTAACGTCGAAATATGCTACTTTTTCATCTGCTACTTTTTCAAGTCATGTTATTTCTTCAGGAATGTCAGCACTTTCATTGGCTGCAATGAATGGTCATATCAAAGTTGAGAAACACTTGTGGCTCTTTAATTGGAATATGGAAGTCATGACAGGTTTGTTGACAAATATTTCATACATATTGACGAAATAAAACATTTATTAATTTTAAGAAGTAATTTAAACTATAGGCGTTTTGGTGAGGTCCAAGAAGATCCATGGTCCAAGCTACTAAAAATAATTTTCCCGAATTTCTCGATATACACATTTTTCTAAAGTAATAGGGCAAACTTTTAAGCCCAGTCTTTTCGTGTTTCTCTGTTCTGATTGGTCTCGAAGAGAATATTACGTAATGTTATCTCCGAGACCAATCAGAACAGACAAACATGGAAGGCGCGCGCTGCTCCGCGCATTGGTAAGGGAAAATTCACAAACAATGATCCGTTAATCACACAATCAATCAGTGAAGGCTCTTTTCATGCCCAGTATATGGGGATAAAACAGCTTTACCAACCTCAGCAGACAAACAACGTTATTCCAACGCGTTGTTTCAACGTCCAAATAACGTTCTGTCGTTAAATCAACGTTCTGTGTCTGCTGGGAAGCTCTAGAATAACTTCAAAATCTCATAAAAAAGTTTCCCCGATTCGGAAGGAATTTTCTTTTGCCAGATAAAAAAAGGGTCAAATTTGCGAAATTTGCAAAAGTTTCTCCAAGTTTAGTAAAGTAACACATTTATAATAATTTCAACATTTGAAGGTTATCAGCAACACCAGCAAACCATGATGAAAATCGAGAAACGGGAATTATCAGAAGAAGAAAAAGATTTACTGGAAATGAAGGAAACAGCAAGAAAATATAAGAACCAATACAATAGGTATAATTTTCAATTTTCTTCCTTTTCTTCCTTTTCTTCCTTTCCTTCAGCCATGTCTAGGCAGACCAAAAAAACAAAAATCGGATTTTTTATCTGGAAAAGACAAACGGTATACTCTACTTCTTGATTTGAATATATTCCATTTTCGCCCCAGGGGGATACTGACATTGACATTATATGGTCCGATGGGGGCGTACTACTGGAGCTTCGAAAGATGGACCCTACGTGAGACATTTTTTACCAAAGATCGGGAATAAAATAACAATAAATTTGACTAAATTTTCCCAGAATTTTCTAAACAGGGACCTTACGTGGGACTATGATTTTCAATCTTACTTCTTAGGGTAAAGAAAGAAAAAGATGAACTAATTCTACCATCAATCTTGACTGATCAAATGAAGAAAATGAAGATGGATTTCAACAGCATACAGAAAGCAGAAAATTCGGTAACAATTTGACTTTTCATATATATACATAACCCGCCTTAAATGGCTATTTTTGATGAAATTGCCATATCAACTTTGGCCTTATTTTAACATGGTTCGAGCACACAATCTACCAATTTGAAAAGCTATAACTTAACAAAACAACCGTGGTCCTCTTTAGACTTAGGTACGGTTTTTAGACATTTTTCTCTGTGAAAATATGGGCTTTTTTAAGCAACTTTGTCCACTGGGGTTACCAGTGCGGCGGATTCCAGTTGATCATAAAGATAAAAGGTGTTTTATGTTCGCTGAGTATTAGAATATTATGGCTCAATTAGTGAAATGTATATAATCTATTTCCTTCTTTTTGCATGTTTTTCTCAGGTTAAATTTCCAGATATTCAACGCAGATCAAATGCAAAGCCAAAAACAAAGAAAAAGAAAAGGGAAGATCTTCCCATGGCAACGACAGACCACGAATCACAAACAGTCACTCTATTGAACCAAAGAAGACATAATCTACCTTCTTATCAACCTGTAACCCATTCTAGAACACTATCAGCCCCAGCCCCTTTGATACCAACTGATGGGATGCCAAAACTGACAAAATACACACGGTCAAATCCGAAATCTCTTATCAATATCAATAGTAGCACTCAAACACTTCATCCTAAGAATACACCTACTGTTGTTTTGAAGTCAACCAAAAAACAACCATCACCACAACATGTGCTTAAGCATCACCAGCATTACCAGAATTTGCAGACTAGTAATGGCAAACCTTTAGCCAACTTATCCATTAACAGTGAAAACGGATTTAACAGACCAGATGCTCAAACTCAACATAATCGCATTGTGATCAGACAACAACAACAACAACAACAACAACAACAAAGGCATCTTACCAGTAATACCGACCATGGTCCCGTTTTATACACCGTTAATCGGTCACGTGAAACCAATAACTTTTCTAAGAACAGAACAGGTAATGAATATAGAGTCGACAGACCATTGACGCAGACTATACCTTCAAAGTCACATGCTACTGGAACTGTAATTAAAAGCAAAGATGATATGGCAACACATGGCTATGCACATACAGAAAAGGATCTTCAAAATCAGGGCAAAATACATCCACATAGAACTGTTGTATCTGACATTAAATTCAGTGAAAATGTGAAGAAATTTACAAGTACTGAGAACACAACAATCAACAAACCTCTGACATCTCAAAACCTCCTTCGTACAGAGAGAAAGGATAGTACAGAGGTGGTCAACGCCCTGCTTGATGCCTTGATCAATAAATCAAAAGATACCGTGTCCAAAACACTTAATAGAACTGAAGTACAAACTTCATCAAAAGGTGTTCAGCAGAATGAAAATAAAAATAATATGACTGATTCATTAGTTGGAGATTTGTCAAAGGATTCAAAAGATAGGAGAAATTTGAAAGTAAGGTTCGAATGTGACGCGGCAGAGCAATGTGTGAATGAACCAATGAAGGATGGATATGAGGAAGAGAAGACGAGTAAAGTTCCACAGCTAGCAACTGTTATGGTTGACAGTCTAGATTTAAAGGAGGGAACCAAAACAAGAGAAATTATTGTCACAGATCGGGACCGAGTGAAATTCATAGATGTTCCGAGCAAAAGGTAATCATTTATAATCGCAGATCACCAATTCTTCACTTTTAGCTTTTTTCAAAATGCAATTACCTGGAGGAGGGGATTGGGGACAACTATCTGGTTACACTGCTTCTGAGAGAGCGTTTTCGGGTGTTTCATAAAATAGTAATATTTTCTACGGAAGCATTCTAAAGATTCGAGGTGTTTGTCATTAGTTTTGAATTTGTAACTAAAAGTGGCAAACACCCGGTTTTTTTTACATTACACCAACCTCGTTCCCATGTTTCTTTTCGCGCCTTTTGACAGAAGATCCATTTACATCATGATTTTCTTATTTATAAACTTCATTTTTCAGCTCAACAAAAAATCTACCAATTAACCACGAATGTAAGAAAATACCTGAGGAAAATGACGTATCACGCAAAACAGTGCAAGAGGAAGATCGAAGTCCTGTACAGATTTCCGTTTTATCAGCTCGAAATGAAAATGGCGAGGAGTATACCTTCCAATCACTATGGCAACCGATAGATTCACAAAACACAACTCAAGTTAAAATCAATGGCCGATTTGTGAAAACCTTTGATGAGTGGCTTGAAGAGAAGAATCAACAAAGAAAAGAAAACACAAATAGTGTTGATGATAGAAAGGATGTAGGCGGTGAAGATGAGGTGAAAAATGACGAGGAGGATGAACGAAAGAAAGCTTATAAAGAGTGGCATGTGGCCAAGGAGAAGGACGTGAAAAAGCAAAAACGGTCAGAAAAGCTTTCTCCTGAACCTTTGAGACGCATGCGCACATTTTCATCAAATGCTGTTACTTTTAATCAATGGCTTGAAAGGAAACGACAATTACCACCTCGATCTTTAACACCTACACCCCAAGTGGTAAAAGGCGGTGAAGGACGGTCACGTGTGAGGCGGGAGAGAATATGCCATGGAATGACTTTTGAGGAATGGAAAAAATGGAAAGAGAGCAAACGGAAAGAAAAATTGAAAGAAATTGCACAAAATTACGAGAGTTCTTTCAAAGCGCTTGAAAAAGAATGTCGCATAAATTCGAATAGGCGTAACTACGAGTTATGGTTGCAACGTAAAAACGAAGAAAATAAAATTAACATGGCGCTAAAGAAAACAATCCAAGAGCAAAAGGAAGAATCCGTGAGGAGACGTAAATTACAGAAATATTATGATCCTCGTATGAAAACTTTTGAAGAATGGCTGCTTGAGAAGCAGTATGATAAAAAATTCGTAAACGAGCAACAAAAAATGTTACGAGAAGAGTCGGAAGAAAACGAGAACTTCGGCGACCAAGACTCGGCATCAAAGGTCATTTTTGAGATTTGGCTGACCAACAAATTTACTCAAGAGATGCAGGAGGAGAAAGAGAAATTGAATTTGATGAAAAATGGAACAAACTTTTATCTTGAGGAAAGTTCTTCTTCTGATAGCGAAGACTATGAAAATGATTTTGAAAGTGATTCTGCTTGATCAAAAAATGTGATGCAAATCTTTGAGGGGGGGGGAGCACCTAAGCCAATAAATTGGGTACGGGAACATGCCACCGGTCAGGGTACCGTTGGAGTACTCTAAAGTCTCTGACAGGGTCCAGAAAAATTGCTTAGATAGGGTCGGTTTTTCAGAAATTTTTAACAGTTTTTCCAAAAACTATGATGAATTATTCCTTTTAGTCTCTTACAGGATCCGAAAAAATCAAGATTTGCCAAAAAAACTTTCTCTGACAAGGTCACTTTTCAATTTCCGGGCGGGACGGGGGGAGGGGGCTTCTTTTGAGCCATGAATGAATATGGAAAGATGAGTTAAACTAGTTGCGAAAAATTACGGTAAATTTTGGACTGGTCTTAACTTGATATCGTTTTTAATGATATGAAAATACTTAATATTTTTACCGAGTAATTTTAGAATTTCGCAGGCCTTATATACCTATCTGCATAGAAATTAATCAACTAATCATTTATCATAGAAAATATATTTTGGTTTTTGAAATTGATTGTTTAAAAAAATTATATATCTACAGTACAAAAATTATGTGATTAAAAATAAAAGGTAATATACAAAATAATAACTTTCTTGAAGCATCTCCAGGATGGGTAGAAAGATTGAACCAGTAAAAAAAATAAAAATTTAGCAAATATTTAGTTCTTTGTGTTGTTTTTAAGACCTGTCAGTGTACCCACAGTGAAAGATCAAAGTTATTGAACCCACGTTGAAGGAAGCCTATCAGTGTACCCATAGTGAGAGATCCAAGTCAGGAATGGTCGAACATTCGACACGTTTTGCACCACCATAGTAAGAAAGGAAGACATCTTTTTGTAAGGAGACAATATCTTTCAAGTTATTGCACATGATTTTCGCCAATGATGTCTTTTGTATGGATGCCAACTGCGTGGCTTTAAAAATATCTGATTTGGCGTAAAAATAACGATCACCGTTCCTTAGAGATTCAAATTGGAATCTCAGGAGACAGCTGAATGTTGGTCCAACAATCTTTCCACGGACATGATTTTCTGAGATCCCAGCAGCAAATATATCGATATCATCAGGATGTTGGTAGAGCTTCTGGAAGACCTCTTTGGCACCTTTTTGCATGTAGATGTTCAAGTCATCAAAGGATTGTAATTTTGGGAGACGGCATATACGACGCCATTCACCATACGTTGGTAGTCCGTGGTCCCGTCCCCGTTGAATGTTACGTGCCATTAAGTCGTCGTAGCCGTTTTGATCACCAAAAGGCACGAATAGTTTTCGTCCAATCGCGTGAGGGAATTCCATATTCACTTCATTTGATTGGTTCGCCATCAGACCAATCATGGTTGACTCGATACCATGCTGTTTGATGGGTTGCGTGTTGAAAAATGCTTTTTGAAGAAGAATACTTTCGCGTGCTTTGTTGAAATTTTTATCGAGTTGCGAGAAAGCGTTGGGCACAAGGCTGTGTCCGAATCGGAAGGCAGCTGTAGCAAAGACATTGATAATTGAAGGTTGAACATATAGACTGTACCGGGAGTATGGGCGTATATAGGCTAGTTTCGGGACGTATTCATTATAAACTATATGTTGGTATTCGGCGGAGACAATCTTCCTGGATTCTTGATACAGTTTCTCTTCTGTCCATTTCGAGTTTAACCTCTTGAGTTCAGTAGCTACGCGGTTGTGTTCACGAACCCATAAAGTGTGCATCGAATGTAAAGCAATATTTTCGTCACATCTCACATCACCCACAAGAGAGCATCCACCGTGTGTGTGGCACTTCTTGATGGAGGGATCGAGTGGTAAAAGTCCTTTACTGCTGATCTTCAACTTGCCTGTTCCTAGAAAGTGAATTAATAGAACTCGTTAATAACTGATTATGAAAGGCGAGTTGGTGTACTAATGCCACCAAATTTCGAAGGGTTATTGAAAAACTAATTCTTTAACACTGTTTTCTAAAGAATAATGAAGAAAATTATAACGGAGACACTTTCGTTTTTGTAAACTCATGGGTGACATTTCCGTGCATTACAAACTCAGTGCCAGCAAGCACGGAACGTTGTTTTAACGCGAGATTGAGTTGGGGGTACACTCATTTATTTTTTGGCAAAAAATTAAGCATAATGCTAAGCATATCTCCAGGCTGAGAAAGCTCATAATTCAAATTTCATAAGTGGAGTTGATGGGACATGGATGGATTTTTAACAAAAGAAACAACGGAAATGAGATGGGAGTCAAAATCAACGGACCTTTCAATTTTACTCTAATAAGCATATGCCAGGCGCGTAGCCAGGGATGGCGCAAAATTTGTGTAGGAGTGAAAGTTTTTATGACATAGTCATTAACTATTGAAAATGTAAATAACTGTAAATAACTGAAAACGAAATTTTGCTAAGCATATTGAGCCTCAGCCCGTTTTTACCGTATGCTTATAAAAAAAAAGAATGTATGCATTTACAAAAATTGTAAAAACTTAAGTGAACAAAGTTACTTACCATCAAGAGTTCTCAATTTTCTTGCATGTTCAGCACTACTGCCATATATATTACTTGCGTCTACGAAAGCAGAGATTTTGTTGACTTGATTTCTTGGTGTTGTGTGATCGCCTGCTCTTCTACAGGCTGGTTTGGAGCGTGCAAACCCGGTGCATTTTGGTTTATCGTTCTCAAATTTGATAGGGAAACAAGGGTACTTGTAGGATTCTTGAGTGTTAGAGCAACTGGAAATAGAGAAGATGAATGATTAAAAATATAGAAATTTGCTGCGATTTCTCAAAGAAAATTTCTAAATAAAACGAATTGCATTTTTTAACTTTTATATTTTTATGCACTGAAGATGACATAATGTCGAAAAGCTTTTGCTGAATTTTTTTAAATGAAAACTTTGTCGTTTCTTTTTTGAATTTCTTATCCACAAAAAACTAAAAATATAGGATCCTTATATTAAGATGCTTGGAGATAAAGAAAAAATACAATAAGTGAGACCTAGTAAGTTATCACAAAACGTTATTATGCCGTTCGAACAATCTTATTTTAACGACAACACGTTTTATGATGGACGTCAAAACAACATTGGAAATACGTCATTTGACTGCTGGGAGAGTCTTTGTTTTTTATTTTTTTGAAAAAGAAAACCTCCCAAAATAACAAAGGATGGTAAGAAATATGGATTGGAAAAATTTAAAATAATGTTAAATCCAAACAGTTATTTGAACGTCGAAACAAGGTTGGAATAACGTCGTGCGTCTGTTGGGATTCTTAACAAATTTTTACTTACTTTTTTCGTTTGCAAGATTCATGAGGCGTCAGTGTGATATCATGGTCCAAGAATTGTCCAAAAGTCATGTAGAGGGTCGACAAGGAGTGTTGATTTTTGACATTATTTGTGGTGATTTTAAAAAGATTTCGTGACACTTGATGTGACGTCGGGATAGGTTTGGAATCGAATTTTTTATTTGGTGATGGGTTACATGGAAATCCACGTGGTGTGTCGTAGCCGTCTGCGTATGATGCTTCTAAAAAAAGTTGAAGAAAATAAGGGGAGTTATTATAGCATTTTTGGTGGTGAGAATATCCAGAAAAACAGTTAATATGTAGAAACCAGGCTGACACGAAGCAAACAGAAAGTTAATTAGTGACACTGTCTTGGTTTCTACATGAGAGCAATTTTTCATGACGATCTTCATACACGGTCAACTTATCTTAACTTAAGGCAACCGAGGCTTGGTAAAGTGAAAAACGATGTTTAAAAAGAAAATGGAAATTTGAAAAATCTAAAATAAAGTTATCAACTCAAATAATAAAGTAATATCAAAAATAAGCTCTACAACCTAATCAAGACATGACGTTCTTACAACGTCCGCCAAATGAAGTTCTGACGTGTTAGAACAACGTTTTTTGGACGTAAAATCAACGTTCCGTGCCCGTTGAGAATACAAGTTTGACAGGGAAATATTTTAGAATAAATTTCAAAAATCTTACTCATGACTCTTCTCAATTCTGTGTTAGATGCTCCCCAGTTGGTTCGATAAGGGTGGTTGCATGTACCATCGTAAGTTCTGTACGGTGAAATTAAGTTGCAGCGGGAGGTTGGAGCCCGGACCTTGACGCAATTACTGTACGTGTTGCCTATGAAGAATTAAAAAAATTATTGACAATACCTTATGGGACAAAACTTAGTTGTAAAAAACTTTTGGTCGGACAAAATCTTTAGTCGTTTCTGTCCGACAAGACTTTGATAGACAATATCGTAAGGAATCGAGAAAGCGTTAATGCTTTAATGTTTTTGAATTTCTGGTTTCTGGATAAAGATGGCGGAAACATGTGTAAACAAATACCTAGACAAGTTCTATTGTTTACTTACCAATGTTGCATTGAGATGGTTTTGGGTCTTTAATATCATCCGACCAAGCTTTCAAATCCATCCCAGCGATGCTGGCACACGTGACTCGTTGATCTTTAGCTGTTTGGAATATTTTGAAGACATTGCGCTGTACGGAGACAGAACCTTTGAGATTATCACAGAGCACTTTGGACAGGGTCATTTTCTTAATCTCTGATAATTGCGCTGGTGTAAAGACGTTTTTACTTTCATAGTAAAAGCGGTCGCCTTCTCTTAAGCCAGTGAATTGATGTTTGAAAATGCAGCTAAAAGTGGGTCCAACCATTAATCCTGGGAGATGAGTTTCAGCCAAACCAGCAGCAAATAGATCGATATCGTTGGGGTGTGTGTATAACTTCTCAAAGACTTCCGCGGCACCCTTTTGCATGTATCTTTTCAGATCGTCAAAAGTGTTGACTGATGGCAAATTGCAACGTTTTCTCCAAACTCCATAAACATGAATACCGTGGTCGCGTCCTCTTTGGATGTTACGTGCGGCTAAATCATCATAACCCGCTTTTCCGAACGGGATAAATAGTTTCCTTCCGATTCCTTCAGCCATTTCCATGTTAACGTCTTGAGATTGATTAGCCGCGAGTCCCATAAGTGTAGCCTCGATTCCATACTTGTGGATGTAGTCCGTATTGAAAAAAGCTTTTTGCAAAAGCATGTCATCTCGCATTTTATTGTAGCCCATATCAACTTGTGAAAATGAATTCGGGATTAAAGAGTGTCCGAATCGGAATGCGGCGGCCGAGAATGCGTTGATTATTGATGAGTCATAGTACTGGTTGTAATGTCGGTATTTCGGTAATTTCACAATGTTGGGAAGCCATTCTGTGTAAACGATATGCTGGAAGACTGCACCATTGATCTTTCTAGCCGTATTGTAAAGTTGATCTTCAGTCCATTTCGGGTTTAACTTTTTAAGCTCGGTAGCCAAACGGTTGTGTTGTCGGACCCACAAAGTGTGCATTGAATGTAAAGCAATATTTTCGTCACCTCTCACATCACCCACAAGAGAGCATCCACCGTGTGTTTTGCACTTTTTGATGGAGGGGTCGAGTGGCAAAAGTCCTTTGACGCTGATCTTCAACTTTCCTGTTCCTAAAGACAAAATAATTTCATTCTAGATTAGAAAATACATTATCCAGAGACGAAATCAAAAGATTGTCTCAAAGTAAATTCTTTTTGCAGTATTAAGTGATTATGATCACGATGACCTTCACAAAAACATTTAATACAAACAACAATAAATTCTCAAATGGATAACAGAATAAAAAGATATATATCAACTAACAAAGACAGACAGAAGGTTACTCAGAGACTTCCATACAAGAAATATATGAGCAAAAGCAACACTCTCTGTCCGTCAAAATTTTAAGAACTTTCTGTATCCGCCACTGACTCGTTTCGAAAACAAAAGCCATTACTAACCGTCGGATGTCCTTAATTTCTTTGCCTGAGTTTCATCGTTACCGTAGATTTGGCTGCCATCAATATACGAAGAAATGGTATTGACTTGGTTTCTCATGTTGCGATTCCAACCTTGACTTGACGAATGGCATGCTGGTTTGGAACGTGCAAACCCGGTGCATTCTGGCTTAGCGTTCTCAAATTTGATAGGGAAACATGGGTACTTGTAGGAAGTGGCAGTGTTAGAACAACTGGAAATTAAGAAGAAATACATACGAAATTAATATGGATTCTATATGTTTTTCTTTTTACAAGCAAAAGAATACTTAGCATATTGAGGACATGAAACAGATCTTGAAACAATGGAGACTAAGTATACTGGGAAGTTTTAATACGATTATTAAAAATAGGATTCAGTCAATTTTAGATAGAAATTTTGTTCATAGAACAGGTTTGCTTAGGTATACGAACATAAGTTTATAATTATATTTGCGCTCTAAAAATTAAGTGGCTATAGTTTGTAGGCAGGAAGGATAATGAAATTATTAAAATAAAAAAAAATAAAACTCACTCTTTTGTTTTGCATGATTCGTGTGGTACCAATGTCACATCATGATCCAAGAACTGCCCGAAAGTCATAAACATTGTTGAAAAACCTCTCATATTTCGGACATTCTTTGTCGTGATTTGAAATAAATTTCTGGATACTTGATGAGCCGTTGGTAATTTCTTTGACCATCGATCCAAAGGGTTGTATCCATTTTGGTAAATGTTGTAGGGGAGAAGAAGAGAGTTGGTCGCCCGACATGGAGCACCTCGTGGTGTTTTTCCACCGTCTATATAGTCAGCACCTGTGAAGATAAGAATAAATTAAATGTTATCAATTTATGTATGTAAATAAGGCATTGATTTCTTTGACTAATCAATATGATGGGATCTTCAAATTCTTACCCCCTGGATATCGTAGGATAAATCCTATATCATCAACAGGGGGATACGGATTTCTCAACTCCCATTGGGTACTAGATGAAATTAGGGTATTTAGTGACTCACCGCTATCCAACGATAGCAGAGAAATTTAATATGTTATAGTAAAAAAGACCAATAGGGTAGCATGCGTTGACATGGTAACAAAATAGTAAACATTTGTACCCAGTTTCATAGATGATGCCATATTGGTTAGACTATACAAAAAATATTTTTGGTTTCAAAAGAGCCAGCCTACACATCTGTTTATTAATAACATACCACATCTACCTATTTAAAAAGGTCATTAACTCTTAACGAAGTTAACGACCAAATTAATGACGATGTCAATTATAGTGACGAATTAGGAAATCGAAAGTGAAAGCGCATTTATTGTTTAAAGAGAGTTGTGTAAACAGCCGTTAAGCGAGTAAATAATTGTTTTGTTGTTTCTTTTGCTTTGCTTTTGTTTTTGTTGTAGTAGAGAGTGGAAAACAGTAGTCAATGAATCAATAGTCTGTGTTCATGTAATCCAAAATTCATTAATTAAGCTATTGAGTTATATAAACCAATTGGCATATTGCCTATATTGTAAATAAAATTGAAAAATGAAAAATAATTTGTCATTTAAATTATTATAGCCAACTAATTAGCTTATGGCGATTTCTTTCCAAAATGCGATGATATTTTACTGCATTGATGCACCGCTAATTGGTAATTATAGCTAACTTTTAACGAATTGTTTTATGTAAGATATCATTAAAAACTGCGGGCTTGGAAAAAAACCGCAAAAATATCGACAAAAAATGAAAAATACGCTTTCAAGAGAGTTATAAATTTGAGAAAAAACTCCTGTTTTACACTAAAAATTAATCAAGGGAAAATACCAATAATTATTAAAAAGTGTCACCAATTTGTCAATTAGAAATTCGAATGAAAAAATCAAGCCATGAAAAACAGCTGTCAAAAATCCTGTTTTAAAGTATAGGGTGTTCAACTTACCAACTAGCCTTCTCAATGGCGTGTTCGATGCACCGCGAGTTGTGAATAGAAGGTTGTTACAACTTCCATCGAAAGAACGGTATTTGCTATCGCCTTCACATTTCAACTGTTGTCGGGTTGTTATGCAGTTGCTTCGGTGGTTTCCTTAAGAAAGAATAGAAAACAGACGTCATTTTGACGTCCAAACAACGTCTTCCATCGTCAAGAAACGTCATTTCGACGGTGCTCTTACTGGGATAAATATCATTTTTATATATTTTCGGTTTTGAAAGGATATTACAATAAGATTAACAAACTGTTAGATGGTAATCTCCTTGTCCGGCCGCATTATTTTTGGATCTTAATGGATTTTTGGCACACGTTTTCTAACATCCTTAAAAAGTCGCGCAGTTTTAACGGTATTTCGAAATATGATTCTGTGTGCAATAGATTCTCCTGATTTTTTAGTCAAAAACTTATAAAAGCTATATTTGATAATTGCGTTTTTTCGTATACAAAGCCAACAGACACAACATCAATCTGGCGTTGTTTCAACGTCCAAATAACTTTTTCGCGTTTGAAAAAATATTGGTTAGGACGTTTAAAAAGCATTTCTTAATAACATCACACTTCAACTTATATAGGAAGTATAAAACAAATGATTTTGTTAACAGGGAAAAAGTTGATAGAGAAAACATGTGACTAAATTGGAACTAAATCGAGGAACAATCTAAATTGTGGTTATAAGCATTGTGGAGTAATTATCGATGTTTAACTACCATTTTAATAACCGTGAAATGTTATGTTAAATCTGTTTCAATTATACGTTTGTTCAAATTTCGTTGATACACGTTTTGGTAAGTACTAGAAAAATTCGAGGAATTTCAATTAATTACGTTTGGAATCGACGTTTTAGCGAATACAAACCCCAAAAACATGTACTTTGATTTGGTCTGACACAATCTTTGTCGATACTTTAAAGGTTTTGGAGCTGCCAAATTGAGCCCATTGAAGTTTTCCGTAGTAAAGTCTCTTAAACAAGTTTGGAGAACGAAGAATCGAGACATAAATTTGTCTCCTTTATTCAAACAATTTTTAGAGACTTTTGTACTAAAGAACTATAAGTTAAAGAAGGTTGTGTGTCTGCTGGGTTATTAAGCCTGAATATCAAACTTAGTTAATAGATTGTACCATTAAAAATAAACGCTTGAATTTAGAATATTAGCCACGATTTGTCGATGGCCAATTAATTTTTTGGAAGTCTTTTAAAACTGAAAAGCATAGAAATTTAGTAGGATAAAGAATAAACAAAAAATAAATAAAAAAAGGTTTATTACATACCTGTATCAAAGTTGCATTTCGGTAGAAGTTCATTGAAATCAAACTTGAAGGAGAACGTGTGGGTAATTGTCTGTTGTGACCAAGCCAAAGTCACCAGCAATGATGACATCAAAATGAATGAAAAATACATTTTGTCGAACTATACTTAATAAATTGCATATAAGTTTTTTTTTTCAACTTTCGTTTTCAGTATCTCGATTTTTCTCGAGTTAAATTTTTACTTTTCTTGTTTGTAACCGTTGCCTGCACGGTTTGCTGCGATGAATAATTTAAAGTGCTTAAACATGGCCCAGCTGCAGCTATTTATACTAATGAAGCGAAAGCAATTAACGGAAGTCATTAGTGTAGGTCATTATACAACCGAGAGTTTATACTCAAACTAATTATGAACAGACCATGAATGTATCAAAACAATTTCTTTTTGTTTATCGCATCGAAAAAAAAAAGGGTTGGGTCGTTTTCTCTTCAATTATTCGAGATCCAAGGAATTTAACAATGAATCGTTTGAATAATTATATCAGAGCAACTTTTTGTGCCAGGGAAAAATTTGTTAATGTTAAGGCCAATGCGATTAATCTTTTTTCTTAATTCAAGTTTTATAGTTTTTATTCTTTAAATAAGGAATTTCCTGACCGCATTATCGCTGACGTAACTGTTTTTTCGTTGCATACTCAGCAAACCCTACACTGGAGTCGTTTATGACATAATTTCCGCCCTAAATAAGTCTATCCCGCCCTGGAAAAAATCTGAAATTCAGTCTAATTCTTTTTTGCGCAGAATTAGAATATACATGAATTTTGTCTCATATTGTCCGATTTTCATCTTCGCAACAATTAATTAGCGACGACAAAAACATTGAAAAGCAGGAAAGCAGGAAACATTTAATCAAGGTAATTAATGCCTTGTATTCATCAATCACATTCAATTTTCAATTTCCGCCATTTTGTTGATGAATGTTTCGTTTTAGCAAAGAATCATTTTTCAATGGTTTTCAATTTCTGGTGTTTTTCCTTTCCTTTATTTTAATGATAACATATTATGAAAGATTTTAAAATAAAATCCACATTTTGATAAATCACGTCTTTTCGATAATTTTATTCCAAATTCTATTATGTTATATCTAGGCTAAACTCACTGATTACTCATTATTACAAAGAGACGAAATTAACGCATAACGTCCTAAAAACCTCCTTGTGTAACCTCGCAATTATAAAGAGCCGAAACGTTATGCCATAAAGCATTAAAGTAACATTAAAGAGCCACCCGTCCCACCACAACATGCAAACCCCAATTGTTTACAAAAACTTTATCACTTTGACTGCGATCAAATTTAGTATATTTTGTATTACAATCCGTTAGTTTGAGGCAAGTTTCCCATAAGTTATTAAAGACAAACGAGAAACTTTGGACAATCCTTGGTGGGTTAAAAAACTCAACCTTCCCGGCAGACCACAAAACGTTCTTTCAACGTTCTTTTATCTGCTCGGTTAATGATAAATTAGTTTTTGATATGTCTGGGAATACCCAGTTAAGTGCTCAAAATTGCAATCAACAGGAGACAAATTTTACTGTTACTACCTTTGTGAATTAAGATCTCTAATGTTTAAAGATGTATTCATAATTGCTATTGGCAACGAACTAACAGTATGCTGCCTGCAAATTTATTGCAATTGAAAGATGTCGCCAGTGAAGAAGGTCATGTTATCTTCCGGTTCTGTCTCTTAAAAAGAAATCATCAGCAAGGGTTGTCGCGGGCTGACAGCCAGATCCCAGCATAGTCCAAATAGGGTTTTGACGTTGAAACAACGTTGTTTTTGACGTCAAATCAACGTTCCGTGCTTGCTGTGAGAAAAAAGCTGGATCGGTTTCATACCATAATGTTCAGCCCTATTACACGTTTTCCTATATTTTAAGAACAAAGCATATAAAAATATAAAGCTTCAAAAGCTAAGAACATAATATAGAATATTTTAAGCTCTCCGTAAATAATTTCTAAAGAAAGTTGCTTGAAAACAGCAGCTAAAATGGTTCTTTTCAGGTATAGTTAAGAACATATTGAGAACAATTTAAGTCTTAAGTTTCAGAAAAGTTAAGAACAATCTTCAAGTAACTTACTTCAGCCACAATGTTCTTAAAAATGGGCACGACAGAAGGCATACAAAATGACAAGAGGGCAGACAGAATAAGTTATATATCGGAACCTATGGTATATTCTATATTATTTCATATTGTAAATATTCCGGAGTACGGGAAATTAATTAAATGCCATCCGTTTTTTTATGGTTTTGTTATTTGTTTCTCCTATTTCGATCGCCATTAAATAATCTTCCTTATTGCCCTTAATTTAACTTTATTTAATATGATGATCTCATTTTTCATTATGTGTTTGTAGTGTAGTTTTTACGAGCATGTGACACACGGAAATTGAGGGCCCTTTTTAAAAATGAATTTTGTCTAGGGTATGGTTCAATCTTTGATGGCATAGGTTAGACTTCCAAAGGAGTCAAACAGCCGTTCTATTTCTGCTAGCCACCAGAATCCTCCCAACTACTAGCCACTCCGGTTTTGAAAAATCGCTCAAAAAGACTCTCTTACCCCAGTAGAGACCCCACCCTAGTAGAGACCCCACCCAGTGGCAAAATAAAGAATTACGAAGAGAAAAACAATAGATTTTTATGACCCACTAGAAATAACATGACCACGAATTTGATCCAAACCAGTGGTGTGAAAGTTTTGGCTTTCACCTAGACGATGTTTTCGTCCGTAAGAAATCCAATCGCGGGAAAATTATGTAACTGAGTAATAAGGAAAAATTTGCGCGGCGGTAGAGTGAGGAACATACGGACGATCACATCTCGGCACTTTTCATTCATTCGATTTTGCTTGGACTAACCCATATACGGGTTATAAGACTTCCTCACTCTACCGCTGTTAATTCGCCCGCGCGGAAACTCTCGACCGCGCGGCTTCTTATTATTTTGAGTTTATTCGAGATAAAGATTTCGTCTTGGACTATAAGATAGTCTAGCTTTCACCCCGTTGAAATCAAGTCAAAAATCACACATAGAACAATGGGGAGATAGTATGAAAATATTTTCACGAGTATGTCATATTTGAAATGTTCCGGTAAATATGAAGTTAATTAATATATCATCCGTTTTCTTATGGTTATGGTATTTTCCTCATTTTCGTTTCACTTTAAACGTTCTTCCTTATTGCCAATCATCACCTACGCTTATTCTATATGACCCTCTCATTTCATATGTGTTTATATGTATGTTTATTGCGGGTTGTTGCCTTTTTTAACAACTTTCGCCAGAACATAGTGGAAACCCAAGGATTTAGGGAAGGTGACCCTAACCCTGTTAGTACCGGTATTTAGTAAGTAATTTTGACGGTGGTTTTTCTATTTTTTTTCAAAGGAATTTCTATTCTTCTTTTTTTATTAGGGGGCTTCCAAACCCACTAACAGCAGGATAAGATGGCGTGATCACGTGATTTGGGTCAAAGCTGGGGAGGGTTTTGGGGGCCTCATTAAACCATATTGTAATACAGCTAATGTTTGTTACTATCTTAGCTTAGTTACCAATTTTCAAAATAAACTTAAAAAAAACATCAGTTAGATATTAAAAGTAATTCATTATGCTTACGTAAAATTTCAATCATGACATCACAAGTGTAAATTTCAAGAGATGATTAATTACGTCACGGAAACAGGACATTGAAAATTAAAGATCTATTCATTCAAACTGGGAAATATTTTGCAAAACGAAAGTTTTTTCACTTCCATTTTTATTATTCGCTTAAGTTTATGTAAGTATAAATTAGAACAGGTCTAAAAGATGAGACAAGACATGATAAACAAAAACAAGAAGCCCCAGGAGGGCGTAAACGCCCAGCAAAAAAAAACATGAAAACACTAGAAAGAAACAAAGTCAAAATGATACAGTTTAACGCTTATAAAGATTTAGCACAAGCCATAAATCCGCATAAAAGTAACAGTCAACAATCAAGACCAAGTGAGTGCACTCCTTAGATATTTCTTTAACGGGGAGGGGAGTCATAAATAATTGGAATAGAGGTCATTTCGTTCGTGTCCTTTTATTTAAAAGGGGGTTGAAATTTTTGAAAACTGCAATTAGACACAGAAGAGTAAGAGTAGAAATATAAAATAATGGATAGAGGTTATGATACCTGGGAATAGCTTTATTTCGACATGGGAAACCCCCATATTGTTGAATATTAAAACACCTTGGATTTATACTGAATAAAAGCACTTATAAGACGATTCTGTAATTGGAATGCGCCTCTAGGTCAACATAGTTGAAATTCTTGTTTTTTTATCAAAACAAAACTACGCGTGGGTATCATTACCCTAAAACATGGCCAATACATTTGGTAAACATTAGGATATAGCCTGCCAGTCTGTCTTCTTACGATATTACCCTCCTCTTAACTATTTCTGCTGATGGCAAATTAATTATATCAAGATCTTTTTATATCTTGTTCTCTCTGAAATATATTTCTCAATCTATTTATAAATACAGAAAGAATAGACCTTTTCATAATTTACGTCACAACCAACGACTGCCTCGTTTTCATACAATTACCAAGGTGATTATGTCTCATGAGACTCAAAATAATAAATCTATCAATGGAGTCAAGTTTTGATAAGCTCCCTTGGGCTTCGGTTACCACAGCTCTAAATTCAAAACGAGGCAGTCGTTGGTCGTGACGTAGTTTATGAAAAGGTCTATTGTCATAGGGTTTCCAACAATACAGAAGAGGAAATCTCGCTGTGTCTTTTGAAGCCTTATGACCAATCCATCCTTAATAGGGATTAGATTGTAAATATTTAGTATTATTATTATTGTTAAATTAATCAAAAGAATTATGAGCCTAGACGTTTTTTTAGGCTTCGAGGTAAAAAAAAGTAAGAACATGTTAAGAACATTTGGAATCAAGAGTATAGAAATAAGAACATTTTAAAGCTTGAAACCAAAAAAAGCTGAGAACATTAGAAGGCTTCTTCGAATTTTACACAAACAGTACAAAAACACCATTTGCGATATTGAACGTATGGTATATATCTTTTGGAAGTTATAGAATCATGAACTTTGAGTTGAAAAATAACCCTTTATGTTAATTTTGTCAAAAAGATAAGTATCACTCTACAATGAGGGCTATATGGCCCTTCAATGACCATATTGTGATAAACATCATTATATACCAGAGTATTAAATCTTGTTAATCGTTCGTTGAGATACTCTGTTGTCATTGTCTGTTTTCCGTAAATTTCCCGTGAAGGAGTCTCTGCGGTGGAGTGTAAAGAATTCAAAATGGCGGCGAAAGATGTGAATGATAAGCTTATTTGAGCTGATTTGTAAAGTTTTGCAACAAAATAAAAACTGGAAAATAACAAAGACATTACTCAAGAGTTTGTGTACAAAAAAATCAATTTCAACACTTTATTCTTTTCCACCCCACTTCACTTTCTTGACAGTCATTTTTCTGCTGCCGCCTTAATTTCCTTCAAAATTTCACCCGCACTTCGTGACGCTTGTTTATACGCTTAGTTTGAAAAATCTCAAACTAGAAATTACGAATGGGAACAGACCCTCCTACGGAAATGATTGTTTGAATTTTCCGTAGAAATCGGGTCTGTGTACAGATAAACATATACAGTGGAGCTAAAGATGGACTAGCTTTGCTGAAAAAATCCTACAACTTCACCAAAGACCATACATAGTGAAGCACACTGCGAATGAAATACTGTACTTTAAAATTCAATGTTTTCAAAATGGCATATAATATAGGCTCGTATTTATTATCCAGGCAATGGTATGTATAACATATGTAGCATCATGAGATTTTGTTATAAAAGTACTCGCTGAGTACTAAAAGTACTAAATCTAAACTTTTTCACAAATCTTTAAAAAACCCGATGGCAAAATCACTGAAATAAAGATCACTGCAAATTCATCCAATCTTCACAACGTCGAAATTTATATTGTATACTCCAAAATAATATTTCGTGAAATCAGAGGTTCTTTTTAAGGAACACGTGTAACTTGTTAACTCGAGTTAATTTTCTTTTACACCTTTATCTATTGTGTTTGAATTGGGTCAACAATCAAATTAAAAGTAATCACCCCAACAAATGCTTAACAACCAGGAACACACGTTGTTACTAGGCAACCATTATTTGACCATTGTTGTTTGATTTTAAAAATTTCATAATCGTATAAGTATCACCAAAATCACGAATTTATTTCTTAAAAGAACCTTTAACCGATAAACCAAAACCGGGCTAAATCCTCGCTTTATCAGTATCACTCAGTGCAATTTGAATTTGAATTTTTTCTCAGTCCTAAATGATCCTTATATACGGTCATTAGTACTAAATTTTGCACAATAATTTGACCAGATTAAAGGTTAGTGGAATATTGTTGTTGTTCCCCTTATTAAAATGCTCGATAATCGTAGTAGTATGCATTCCAAGCTGAAACGGCCTTTCGTTTTATTGGTGTCAGTGTTTAGGCTGAAGCATTTATATAATTCATCTGACAGCTCCAAAGCCTCATAATAACGTGCTGGTATTGAATAAACAACGTTGTTTGGACGTAAAACAACCACGTTCCGTGTCTGCTGGGACGACCGGTATAACTGGTCAAAAAAGGTCTCTTTAGCTGAATTAAGTTGCCAACAAACGCAATACACGGTAAAGGTCCCAAAAGCCGCAATAAGGTGCATAGGCTAGAAGAAGTCCTTTTGAAGTTGAAGTAGACTATCTTATAGTCCAAAACAAAATCTTTATCCCGAATAAACTCAATATAAAGAAAAGCCGTGTGGTATTCATGCGGACGAGAGTTTCTGCGCGGGCGAATTTAACAGCGGTAGAGTGAGGAAGTCGCATATTCCTCAATCTACAGCCACGCAAATATTTCCTTCAGCAGCCTTATCGGCAGTATACTCAGTTACATAATTTTCCCGCGACTGGATTTCTTTTACGGATTTATTGGATTTTTTTGGATTATTTTGGATTATTGGAATTTTCTTTTAAAATCATCTCTTGAAGGTGCGAAAACCGCATCCACAAACATTCACACCACGCAACCAAATCTGACGTTAAGTCCTTAACGTCTCACTGTCCACCTTAGTGTAGCTGGTTTTTTAACTTCAATCGAGACACGAAAGGGACAAATAGTATACTTCTCCTCCGAGGGTATGGAGCTGCATAATTGAGCCCATTGAAGTAGAATGACGGAGAATGAAGCATCGAGACAAAAAACAGTCTCTTTTATTCAAGCAATTTTTAGAGACTTTTGTTCTAAAGAACGACATGGTCTCAATTTGGCAGATGAATTATATGTTAGGGCGTCGAAACAATAATGTTGAAAAAAACGTTTCATGCCTTGCTGGGTAGAGTTGAACTAAGACTAACATGATATTTTGTATGGCTTGAGATGAGCTATAAATACCCAACCTCATTTCCATGGTGTCTTTGCGCTTGTTGACATTTATTATGGCTTGACAACAGGGAACACCCTGGGAACGAGGGGTTCTTATTGATTATTGTACGTAATCGATTCCAGTATCTCTGCGCTTTTAACAATTTTTATGGCGCAACTAAAAGATACTCTGGAACTGGCTACAAAAAGATACTTTTTTATAACGTAGTAGTCGCTATTCGCTAGTCGCTAGTCGGTGATCTCAGACAGTTTCAGGCGGGTTATTTATGGTGCTTTACCAAAACGTCACACATGTAAAGAAGCCTGAGGACGAGGTATAAAATCACAGTCGATATAAAAAGTCCGGTCCGGAAAAGTTGACAAAAAGCTATTTCAATACATTTTACTGACTACACGTTTTTTCATAAGAACATTAAAATTCAAAGAAGCCTTCTAAATATTCTTAGCTTTTTTGGTTGTTAAAATGAGCTAGGACAAATTTTAAACGTCAATATCACTTGAACCAAAAGGAATTAGAGGTTGATTTATAGCTCGTTGGATAGCTGAGTGTCTCCTCTTTCTTTCTGGGCCCCTTCAGGGCCGCCCATTTCAGGCAGAGCGGCGTGGTGGAGGGCGTTCCTTTTTTAACAAAGTCAGACCTGCTGCACGGCTCTGACTTACTTAACTGCCCCGTGGTGCGGCTTCAAATCAATCTTTTTTCAATTCTAGTAGATAGAGGACAGAATCTAGTGTTACTGAACCAAGCTTTTTGTATTTTCCTTCACTCAATGTCAAAATATGACCAAAAATCTTTGGCAAATTCGGGAATTCTTTTGACTTTCAAGGTCAAAATCTCTTCCAAAAGACCAAATTTCGAAATCTTTTGTGTTGCAACTCAATGCGTATTTTATTTCCGTCAACTCAGGCCAACAATCAAGATTTCAAGTTGAAAATAGAAAATGCAGGAGGGCTTCGTCCTCCTGAGCCGACATGGGCACTTAAAGGGTTAATTAATGTGTATACATAATGAAAAAAGGAAAAAATGTTTTAATTTCTATGCTCTTGATTCTCCAAAGCCTCCAAATGTTCTTGACATTTTCATTATTTTTTGACCTCGAAGCCTTTGTGTTCTTATGTACTTTGTTGTTATAAAAAATAACGTACCACTATGAATGTTGTTGAAGGCCACTTCATCTTTTGATCCGTCATCGAACAATACTCGAACCATCTTCTTATTCAATTGTACAGAAACAATCTTTGCATAATACAATTCACCTTGATGCCTGGCAAGAATGACCTCGCCAACTTTGAAATGGAAGATGGCCTGATGATATACCATGTTTCGAATTTCTATTTCTTTGTTGTTGTTGTTTTGTTGTTATCTGAATGAAATTGAAATGGAAATAATAATTCTCATTTTCTTGATTAGATATGACCGACTATTTAAATCTTTAAATGCTGTTTCTTTTGGGGCCATCCTAAAAAAAGTCATTGTTTCCGGTCCGCGGCCGGGTGAAAGGTTTTTTTGGACTTTAAAAGTCTGACAACCATGCTTAATTTCAACAAAAGACATACGTTATTTGCATTTTTCCAAAGATAATTGATTTGAAAAATACTAATATACTATAATACTAAAGAGACTGATTTAACTTGAGAAACTTAATACGGCAATTGAGCTTGAGAACTTCCAAAAACAGTTTTACTTACAAGCAGTAGGAAAATATTTTGACTCAACTTTTACAAAAAAAGAAATTCTCGGCCGCCCGGGTGGACGAAATTTTACTCTCCCGCGGACCGGAAACATACAATTCTTTACGGATGGCCTGAAGAAAAAAAATAAACAAGAAAGTGAAGCGCAAATTATTGCAATAAGTCAAAATTCACTAGTTCTATTGATAAAGGGGTGATAATGAAATACCCCGTTGAAAAACCCGGTGAAAAAATGCTTTAAAATAGCCTAAATTTAATCCTGGACATACATGCTTCATTTTGGAAAAGTTAAATACAGAAAATAAATTTCATACCGATTATTATACGATTCACGATGTATATCAATTTGAAATCTATGTTCGCTAAAATCACGAGCTTCCTCAAAAAGTTTTTTTGTTTAATTACTTAATTATTCAAATTGTTCCATTTCTAAGAAATTGGTGGTCCACATTAATTGAATGATAATAATAATAGCTTAATGATACTAATAAAATTTCATACGAGGAAAGAAATCTACCTGCACATAACGTTAATCAAACATTGTTTCAAGCGTTATGTGCAGGACGTTGAAATATTGCATCAATCAGAGAAAAACTCAAGTAAGGCAAAGAATTCGTGCTTCCCTGAGAAATGATCGATGATTTACTAGCCTTGATCGATGGTTTACTAGCCTTGAGACCTCAATAATCTTTCGCATCGCGTCAGTCAGAAAAAAACTCACGTAAGAAATACAATCCGTGCTTCCTGAGAAATGATCGATGGTTTACTTGCCTCGAGATCTCGATAATATTTCGCGTCAGTCAGAGAAAAACTCACGTAAGAAATAGAATTCGTGCTTCCCTGAGAAATATTCGATGGTTTACTAGATCTCGATAATATTTCGCGTCAGCCAGAGAAAAACTCACGTAAAAAAACTCACGTAAGAAATAGAATTCGTGCTTCCCTAAGAAATGATCGGTACGTGGTTTACAAGCCTCGGGACCTCCAAAATCTTTTGCATTAGTCAGAGAAAAACTCACGCGCATCCATCTTCGCCTTCATCTTCATTTTATACTTCATTCAAAACACTCACAAATCAATACGTGTGTGTAAGGACGACAAATACTCTTACTACTAGTACTACCATTACAACTATAGAGCATTTCCTTCTATTTAGATAAGGCACTTCTCTTGATATTTGCCAAGCACTTTAACAGGCTGTTTAGTCGGTGTAAACAGCTGCCTGTTTCTTTTGAAGCACCAATAAATAGCAGTTGGTTCAAATTGCTCAGAAATATCTGTGATTTATCGAAAAGTTGTGACCACAAACATAGTAACATGTTATAATTGTAGTAAGAAAATACATCTTTCTTTCCCATGAATGAAGGAAAATAGTGAACGCGAGTAACCAAATTAATTTTTAATATATCCTTCAGTTTCTCAGAGCGACAATTTGGTATTTGAACACATGCATTTTTTTGTTTTGTCATTGGTAACCAGCAACGTATTACCATTTTCCAAAAGGGAAATATTTGTTAAAACGGGCTTTCTTCAGTGTCAAAACGCCTTCCCTACGCCTTGGCTGACGCCCGTTTTAGCGCCCAAAATATACGTAATTGGTCTATCAAAAAATAATATTCATGATGGCT
>JAUJPO010011123.1:0-47144 GCA_032270745.1 Tiaropsis multicirrata | reverse complement strand
TATAAGCTATATTCTTGTAGTTCTGTTGCCAATAGATTGTATAAGCTATATTCTTGTAGTTCTGTTGCCAATAGATTGTATAAGCTATATTCTTGTAGTTCTGTTGCCAATAGATTTTTGCCTGCCTAGTCTTTCTTACTTTATAATTATAGTCGTCTAGATGCTAGACTTCTGTGTCCGCCTCTGTGCATAATATGTTACATCATAATCACAAAAATCGCAAAAATGACTTTTAAGAGGGCAACACGTTCTATGCACGTCATATACATTCATATCGAATGTTATATAGCGCTCGTCAAATTCTTATTGACTCTATATACTAACATAGAAATTGGTGAAAAATAGAGAACGACTATCTTTGCCTATCAGCGACAACAACAGATTATTATTAACTACAATCAGAATTCTAGAAGCACCCCACTGCGAAACATTAGGATGGAGATTTTCCCTTTTCCCTCCCTCTCAAGAGTGAACCTGTAACTAAGAAAAAATATTTGCTTTTCCAGTAGCAGTACAGTACCTGTTCCTGATGCAAGAAATCTTTGACAGCTGACAAACTAGTCAGATCTACGGAATCGAAAGGTCGACTACGTTCTTCGACAACTCGAGTGTTCATGGATAGCTCTTCACATTGTGTTTTGATCATATCCAACACATTTTGTTGCATTCTAATGGAAGAAAAACATGTTTGAAATGAATTCTGACAATCAATTGAAGATCAAGCTAAACACCTGTCATACCATTAAATTTGTATGGCTTATCAATAAATAAATCTATATTGGCACAAGAAATCTGGGTCTGTTGTAATTAAATTTTAAGCACTTAGATGAATTTGTCTCTTTTATTCAAGCAATTTTTAGAGACTTTGGTATTAAAAAACGAAATGGTCTCAATTTGGCAGATGAACTATATGATAAGTGGAATCTGTAATAAACAAGAACCAATTTTGACTATGGCCATTAGACTTGCAGCACTAAACATTATGTGGTTAGGTTAGACAACAAAATTTCGCTAAGCACGGAAAAATCTATTTTTGCCCCCTAAATTTGACCTATTTAGGTAAAATTAGCCCAACAATTTACCGCATAAATTCCGCGAAATTTCCTATTTTGAAACTCTGAATTGTGAAATTAAATGGTATGGTTAGTTTAGACAAAAAATCTATCTATCGCAGTCGACTCATACAAAACTAAACTTGCTTTTCGGCGTACTATGCTAGCAATCCAACTTACTTGTTTTTCAGGTTGGCAGCTTGGTCGCGACATTCAACATATTGCAGTTGCAACGCTTCGCTTGATTTCTTCATTACAGTCTTCTCGTCCTCCATGAATAGAGTGACGTCACCAAGTGCTTCCGTTTGGTCCGAAAGTTTGGAGATCAACGGTTTCACTTTCGATAACTCTTCAGACAGTTTCTAGAATGAATAAAGTGATTTACTTAACAGGTCTCTAAATCAACTGACATTCAGATCTTCAATTCTATGAACATGCGAGAAAAGTATACAAGTACTATACAGCGAACGAAAATAGGAGAAAAGGAAAGGAACAAGGAAAACTCCAGCTCATTCCGAACTGATACTACATAGTTGAATTCAACAACAAAGTTATCTTTTTCAGCAAAAGTGGTTCAGTGCTATAGTAGTAACATGACTCAAGAAAGTTACACTGTTTTAATTTATGTTAAAAAAAAGGGAGGCAATCAAATTGTTCATGACACCTACACTTTGACACTACTTACATTCAATGCTTTAGCATTTTTCAATAACATTTCCGTATCATTTTGTTCATCAGCTTCGATGGCGTCTAGTTGTTTTTTTAGAAGTGATAAATTTTTGTTGATAGATGCTCGTCTCTCATCCACCATAGAATTGATGGTGTCGTAGATTCTAAAAAGATTATTTCATTGGTCACAATTCCTTATTATCGTAATCTCTAACAAATTGTCCGAAATCAAAATGACAGGTGAGTTTTTGGAATCTTAACGTCAAACATTGGGCTTTTTTCCAGGTAAAATCTCCTTCCTGTTGATGATGTAAATTTTTATACACCAGCCCCCTGGATATCCGTGCTGAAAATTTCCAACCCCCTGGATATCCATGGTCTTCAAATTCTTACTCCCCTTGAATATCCTAGGATATTGAAAATTTCAAACCCCCTGAGTATCCTGTATCCTATATCAACAGTGATTTTTTCTGGAAAAACCTATTTTGTTGGACCAAAGAAAAAAATGAGAATAATATAGAGACCACTCTAAAAATTTCATCTAGCAACCCTCCGAATTTTTTTGTCAAAGTTTATGTTTCACTTACATGCAGAAGAAGGCGAAGATCATTTTATTTAACAGAGCGCAAAATCATAAAAAAAATACAAAAACTAATCCTTTTTGAAATGCTCGTCAATCGATCTCAAATGTTTTGACTTTTATCTTGGATATCAAGCCTAAATCAATGCATTTAGCAGTTGTTTTCATGCATGGCAGTGTGAACCATTTGTTTATAAACCAAGCAAAAGAGAAGAGTCTGGTTTCCACCGACGATGGTTTGATGTGAATGGTTTAACAAAATATTTGCCGCTTTATAAAGTATGTAAAATCAGAATCATATTTGCTGTGAATGAAAATTTGTAAATAAATTGCGGAAAATGTTTATTCGATAAATCTTCGAAAATATAAATTTTATAAACAAGTCTGAGGAGATGAATGCACTAAATAATGCGTCAGAATATATAAAAGAGTAATGTTATATCAAAATATGCCAAAAACATTATTTTGATCACTTGGAATGTGAAAATCTATAGAATTTTGAGTAGAAAATTATATAACAATCACTTCAACATCTTAAGATTACGTAAGGGATTTTATGGTAAAAGTGAGGATTAAAATAGTGAGGATTAAAACCACATATAAAAGAAAACAAAAACAATATTCTTTGACAGAAAGAACGGTGTAATGGAATCTTGAAACATTCACAAAGTACCGTCAAAACAGGGGATGGGGGGGGGGGGGTGTACTCTCACATGTTACTGCCCCAGGTACCAACTAGATTCAATGGTAAAAAATTACACCCATCCACCTCCATGAGTCAGTACCCTGTGAGCGTACCCCGGCAGCGACCGGAATTCCGAATTTCAAATCATTTTGTAAATCCCTTTTAAGTTATCTTTGGAATCTGACTTATTCGCTTTTCTTATAACAATAGTTTCTATACAAGGATATCAGGCAGGGTGAGATTTTGGATTTAGGACAATAGGTTTATTATTTAGAATAAGTCGAGTTCAAGTTGATTTGTTGTTTTACGGGCGAAGCAGTTTCAAAATGCGGGTCGGTCAGTCGGCAAAAAATAAAAATTTAAGAGAATTTTTAAAGAATTTGTTTTACACCAAATTTGTTCTTTGAGGCAAATTTGTTTAAAATAAAGCTAGAATTGAATGAAAGTTTGTCATGAAAATGTGTCAAAACTTTTTAATGTTATTTTCTTATTTCGTTTTCTTGAATTAAAGAAAACCATGAAATCAAAATTTTTAGTGACTTTCACTTTTCATTTTCATTTTATTTCACTTTTTCAAAAATATGGGTCGGTCGGGCCCGTAAAACAACTAATTAGATTAGTCTCGCCTAATAGAAAAATAAGAATAATGCTCACTCTGGACGATTTTAGTCTATTCTTATAAAAAGCGTGTATTATCTTCGCAGAATAGTTTATGGTCAATTTCCTCTGGAAAGAAGCATTAGTTCCTGTTACCCTTTTACGAGTACACATGAAACTTTCGATGAAATTTAAAAATAAAATACACACTTTTTGAACTGTTGATCAACGGAATCAATGACAAAATTCCATTCTTCTCCCAATACTTCGATTTTCTCTAACGCTTTCAAATTCCCAGCTGAAATGTTTCCACCCTCTTTCTCCTCACAAAGTGCTTTAAACAATTCCAAAAATTGATCGAATTCTGCTGCCCTCGTTTCCATGTCAACTGACAATTTCTATGACAATAAAGTTGAAATAATTAGGTGTCAAACTTATCATTCAAATACCAATGCTAGCCCCAAAATTGAAAGTCCAAATTCAACGTAAAATATAAATGATTGCCAACATATTTTATGGTCCGTAAAATATAAATGATTGCCAACATATTTTATGGTCCGTAAAATCTAAAAGTTAAGTAACCTTAAGTAGTCTCAATTGGTCCAAATTTTTAAATTGATAAAGAATCTCGAATCTCTTTTTTTCAAATTTCGTCAATGAGTCACCTACCTTCAAGCCCTGTTCTTTTTGGATGAGCTCGTTGAAATTTTCCTTGCCCTCGTTTGCGCTGACAAATTGGAGCTGTTGTTTGGCAAAGGAAATCCAATCATGGAAAAGTTGGAGACGAATCAATAAATTGTTTGCCGTTTCTTCGTTATCCTTGTTCATCATGTCAAGGGATTGCTTGTAACTGGAATGAAAGTGCAAACAAAGATAAAAATCTGATGCTAGGGTAGTATCCATATAGTGACATCAAATTTAGCTAGAAAATTGTTTCCACGGATGACCACTATGAACAGAACTAGAATAAAAACAAGACCATGAAAGAGAACAGGAATGATAAAATTATTACGTATATAGAATTAGTCCATAGAAATGATTATTTTAGCTTCCATCTCCCAAACAGGCAAACGGCAACGTTACTCCAAATAACATTGTGACGTTGAAACAACGTTGTTTGGACATCAAAACAACGTTGGGTGCTTGCTAGTAATACTTTTCCATACGGAGTTTAGTTAGAAATTCGGCATTACCATGATTTAATCATGATCTTTTTCATGATTTTCACTTTCCCATTCAGCTCAGCAAGCAATAAACATTGAAATTATCTACATATCAAAATTGACTGATAGATAAAGATTGATAGATTTTCTGCTTATGATGACAACGTCCAAAAATTTGAGTAGATTTGAATATAGTATTTAAAAGGTTTTGTGGTACGTGAAAACGATAAACAAAATGTAGTAAGTAGTAAGTTAATCGGGGAAGCCTATTGGCCGTACAGGGGAGAAGTCTATCCCTCTTTCGCTAGCGTTAGACTGCTATTGGGTAGTTTTAGACTGGAGGCGGAGCGCCACAACTGCCGTCAGTTACCTGTTTTGTGCTACTCACTCGTTGGTTGAGTGAAAGTTGACCGGCATCGAATCTTCAACCTTTCAATTGTGAGGCTAGCGCCTTCTACCAACTGAGCTAAAACCAGCCACAAACAAAATATATAACCCACCTGTTAAGTACATTTTTGAGTGAATCGAGCAACATTTTCTGTTGAACCATCAACGATCTCATTTCTTCTTTGACATCATCACGCTTTGAGGGATTGGATAGCGTTTTGAGAAGACGACCTCCGTTTTCAGAATGATCCACAATCAAGTGTTTTAAGTCTTCCACTTGTTTGATCAGGCCCTTAAAATATCAAGGCAAATGAAAAATCAATTTGAAAAAAAATTACCCCCTAGATTTGACCTTTTTAGGTAGTATTATAGGTGTTTACCAAATAATCCCATAAACAAATTAAATTCCGAGAAATTTCCTACTCTGAATTGCGAAATTAAATTCCACGAAAATTTCTTTAACGTACCCTGAAAAACTCAAACCTCGAAATGATCATTAAAATGCGGTTGAAGAACGTTTTTGCAATACCACGAGGCCACAATGATGCGAATAGATACTAGAAGCAATAATGGGTTCGAGCCTCGCCCAAATCATGTTAGAAGTCACGAGTGTGTCGCTAATTTATTGCAAGTCTATTATTGGGCCTTCCAGAAAAAGTCTGTACCCCCAGTGTCGAGGAAGTCGTTTCTCAAAAATTACACCCACCTGGATTTTCAACATTGAAATTTTTCACACCCCTGGATTTTGCATGTTGAGGATATGATTTTTAGCACCCATAACCCCTGGATATTCTATTTTCACGCATACCCCTGAATTGTTCACAATATTGGACATGTCCGACTTCCTCAACATGAGGGAACCGAATTGAGAAATTAAGGTAAATTTTTCCTGCCAGGGCGCGGTATAAAATACAAAAGAAAAATGTTAAAACCTCTTGCTTTTGTATGGCTTCTTTGACTTCCTCTAGACTTGAAACATTAACCTCTCTTCCTTCTGATTGTATATCTCTCATGTTGGTCTTTAAAGAAGCACCCATCCCTAGCCATCCATTCAGCTCACTTGTCTCTCTCTTCTTTTGAGCGTCAACTGCAGTCGACAGTCTAGAATGAAAGAATGGATATTGATCGAAATTTTTGCCAAAATATATTTAGTGAGTAAAAAAAGATGCACTCTTGTAAGAATGTGACGAGAATTTCATCACTCGCAGGTCGCCGAGCGATTGAATTCAGTACCTCAAGAAAAATCATTCAGTAATGCTAAAAAACTATAAGAGTGAGGGTAAGGAAAAGTAAAAGTTTTGGTCACTTACTCAATTTTTCGTTGTTTGATTTTGAGATTGATGTGATCTTTGCGTGAAGTGTACAATTGTAAATCTTGTTGCAATTGTTCTTTACTTTGTTGATTCGTTATTCGATCACTGTGTAGGAGGGAGCGACCGAATCCAACCGACATCTCAAGCTCTCCATTTTTGTTCGCAATGTTTGAACTAAAGACCTAATGAATATAAGATTATAAAATTAACACTACTGCTAATGTATGTATCAACTGATTTCAAATCTAAAACTTTATGCGAGTAAAGATATTTTGATCCTTGAAAAAGATAATAAAGTTTTTTCGGGAACGCTTTGGGAGCACGTTCGCCCATTTTGTCCTGTTTTTAGACCCCCCCTTGTTCCTCGGCGTTCGCTTCAAAGTACGTTCCTTTTTTATGTTTAAAGTCTGCATTCCCTTACCCGCCGATTTTTGCATGTTTTGATTTTCACACTTTCATTCTCTAACTTTAAACCATAATACACGAATGCGTCAATTGTTTAAAATCTTAACCGACTTTACGACGTCAAGCTAGTGCTAGAGCCAGAGTCAAGCACCACAAGCCCCCCCCCACCCCTCAAAACCTACTGAGATGATCGACCCCCTCCCCCCGTTCGCTTTTCTGTTGACTCCCCTATCTCCCCGGCAATGAACATACTTTTTTGAATGCTCCTCTTTTGGAAGTTTAAACGTGACCTTGCAACTATTCGAGCAGGAAGATAAATATTTTGTATGTAACCTCGTTATCATTGATGGCTTGTTCCAATAGTAAATCGTCTGCCGGCAATTCAGCAAATTGATTAATTTGTTCTTCAATCAGACACAATTCTTCATCAACTGTTTTGCGTTTTTCTTCCCATTGTGAAAGCAATTGATCTTCTTCTCCTTGCACTTCGATCAATCGCTTTTGGAATCTGTTAATCAAAAACAATTAGCTGAATCAGAAAAGCCAAGAAAATGATTAGCATGCAGCAGATGAAATACCATTCAAGTTAAGTTCAATGTCCAGTGTTTTCCACAACAAGTAAAGAACCTTTCTACTAAAATACCCTTATTAAGCTACTAAAGGCAAAAAAGGTACGTGTGTGTCAGTGGTCAGGGCGTTTCACTGGTCAGGGCGTGTCACTGGTCAGGATACTTGTTTTTTTTACCTGAGTTCCTAATAACGTCATAAAAAAAGGAAATAGAAAATCACAATCGATCTCAAAACTATTGAACGGTCGAACAAAATCGGGTTTCAAAATCGGACCCTTGTGCAGTGCAGTGAAAGATTCACAGAGAAACCGCCCTTACAGCGCACGTTTTGACCATTTTCCTTCAGTTTTGGCGAAGGATTTCTAATTTTATTTCTCGAACTTCTTACCCTTACAAGGTACATGGCTTTTGACAGAACCTTGAAAAAGCTACTCTGCCGCACGTCCGGTAGGTCACTTATTTTGACTTTGACCTTGAGTGTCCCTACCCCGGGATTTTTCTTATTTCTTTTCAAATATTGGGCTCTTCCAGAAAAAGTCCGTATTCCCCTGTTGAGGATATAGGATATCCAGGGGGGTCCGAAATTTTCAATATCCTACGATTTCCAAAGGGGTAAGAATCTGAAGACCAAGGATATCCAGGGGGTGGGGTTCAAAGTTTTCAATATCCTAGGATATCCAGGGGGTAAGAATTTGAGGACCAAGGATATCCATGCCAGGGGGGTTGGTGTTAAGAAAAATCGACATCCTCAACAGTGAAGGGAATATGGATTTTTTTCTGCAAAAGCCCATTGATCGAGTTTCCTAATACCCGCCAGCAGGCACACAACGTTGCTTCGACGTCCAAATCACGTGCCGACGTTAAAACAACGTTACTTCGACGTCAAAGCAACGTTCGGTGCATGCTGGGTACCTGTCATGGTTAGTTTCCATTTGTTCCATAACCGTTTTATAAAATGAAAGAAGCGCATCGATTTCTTCTCTTAATTCTTCTGCTTTCACTTTGTTTGTTGTTGTCGTTATCAAACCTCTACCGTCGTCCACGTGACCATTCACAGTCGGTTCCAGGTCCTTCAAACTTACCAGAGAAGCCTATGAAGGATAACAACAAAATAACTTAATCTTACCTTTCTAATTTTTTTTGGTCGAAATTTCTCATGCTGTTATGATTTCTTCCCACTGCTTACACTAATATTTGAACATTTTAAATCAGCAAAAATGTTTTCATGTTTGCTCTCTTAGCTTTTCTTCTTTGTTCACAAAACGATTTGTTTGCAGTAGTTTGAGGAAGAACTTTTCTTAGTCTTTTTATTGCAAAAAAAGGGTGGCTATTTTATTAATTTACAGACTATTTGCAACGAAAAGACATTGGGAAGACACTCCATTCGATGATTTATGAGAAAAATCAAACAAAGCCAAAATTCCTAACAGTTTAGATTTTTTTAAATATATAATTTACGATTTTGTCTAGAGTCTGAAAATGAAGAGTAACACAGACTTGGTTGATGGAACGTTTAACGTTCCTTAAAATCATCCTCGAAATAGATCGATAATGTTTTAAGGACAATGAAATCGAAATTCGCTCCAAGCTCCGGCTAAATGAATTATCTTGAAATTTGACGTAAAGAACATCAAAATAAGAACAAGATATAAAGAACATCAACATAAGAATAATGAGTGTAAAATTACAACTTACTTCAAGGTTTTTTAGAGTAATAATTAGTTCATCCTTAGTCTGTCCGTTAGCAAGTTGACCTTTCAGTTCGATTGATCTCAATTGTTTCTTGATTTCATTAGCTTTGGTGAACCACAGATTCAACAGTTTTGATTGGTTCATCGAATATTGCTCTTCAGCTGCTACTAGCCTGTATAATTGACATTGAAGCAAATATAATTAGTTTTGATTCGAAACATCTCAAATATATTTTGGTATGGCCAAAACCAATACTTACTGTACTCAAATTCACTTCATTTTTTCGACTGAAAACTCCCTGGGGGAATTCACTTCTTCGACTACAAACCCACTGGGTGATTGCATTTCTGCGACTAAAAACCCCCTGGGGGATATCACTTCTTCGACTACAAACCCTCCTAAACTTTTATCCTAAATGTTAGGGATTCTCTTAGGAGTTTTTTTCTATTACTAGTGGCGTTTTCACATTGCGAAATTGTTGAAAATCTGACCCACCTTGTATTTCCATTCTGGAATTGTTGGTTGAGCTGACCTTTCCTCAAAGAAAGATCATCAATTTCTACTTGTAGTTGGCTTTTGTTACTCTCATCAGAGATTTTGCCACTTCGTATTAAAGAGCTTCCAAAGTCGATATTTGATTGCATTCCACGGCTTTCAGTCTGTAATCGGCTTTGATAAGTCTAAATAAAGAGGTGGAAAGACTTTTTGTATAACACCCTTTAAAAAAAGATGTTGAAAAGTGTTTTAACATTATGAGAAAATATTGTCCCATTGATATCATTAACCCCAATTTCTATGCAGGCCAATTGTAAAAATATATCAGCCCTTGACTAAGATCTTTTTTTTAAAGTCACAAACAAATTAGTATGACGTTATTAAAAATTTGTAAAATGGTGAAATAAAGTTTATTGAGGGAAGATCATTGACTTTCTAATGTATTAAAAAGAGATAAGCCAACCGTTTTCTTTTTACAATGAAAGGAAAATTCAAATTATCATGTAAGCGTTAAAATCTATAAAAGAATGAAAAACAAAGCAAAGGATCGCTTCGAGGCTTCGAGTAGAGCAACAAAACATCCTAGGAGTCGATTTCAAATGAAACTGAATGAAATGAAAAAAAACAATGTTTTATAACCATTTCATATTCAGCACAAAAAGGTTAGCAGGACTTTAACTCGCAAAAAAAGCACGACATGAAGAATTTCTTTTTGTCTGATTTTCTAGGTTAGATTTTATTTATCCTGGGCCTATACCTACTGTTTTGGAAGGACCACTCTCTCTCACTCTCTCTGTCTGGAGTTGCTTTATCTACTTTTTTTTACAAGGGAAAATTCAAACTTCAGTGCATTGCAAAAGGAATAAGCAGTTGGAATAAGTGACTCACCTCGAATTCTGTCCTAGCTGAAGATAGCTCTTTCGGCTCCTCGTTCGTCAGATGAAGATTGTTCATATAATGTTCCATATCATCTAGCCAAGTATTCAACACGTCTGCTTTCTCTTTCCATTTAGATAATAGAAGAAGCTCCTTAGCTATCCGGTCGTCATAGCTCTTTTGTAACCTGATAATCAGTAAAATTGTACGAGCTAAGTTAAAAACATAGTCAGTATCAAAACCCGGGGCTGAATGTCTTTTATATTTGAAATTGATTACGCAAATTGGTTTGTTTTGCTCACTTTTTGATCATGTGATGAAAAAATAAACCGAACCCAAGAGAAGATATTATTGATAACATGATCATTAAGTGAGCAAATTTAGATTTGACTTTTGTTTTAAACAAAGAAAAAGTTGACAAAAGGTTACCTTATCGGACAAAACTTAGTCGGACAAAAGTGACTAAATTTTTCGAAAGTGACTAAAATTATGTCCGACTAATATTAGCTTGATAAGGTGATTAGTAATAAGGTTTGTCCGATAAGGTATATCAGTACATTGCCAGACCAGTGAATTTTTAACTGAGTAGTTTAAATCTATCCACCTCTCACTGGTAGAGAGTACATAAAATTGAAAACAACAATACAATGTGGTAATATACCTTCTTGAAATATCAAATGAAACGGAAACGTCATTCTCGAAACTGAAAAAGTACTACTAATTGAAAATGCTATGGAAAGACTCTTTGATTTGACATCTAGAATTGGTACCTTTTGAGGATGTCTTCCAACGATTCGATAGTTGCAGTTGACAGAGAATAAACAGACTCGATCTCGCTTTTTAATTCTTCGTTTTCATCAGCTCTGGTGAACGATTGCATGAGCTGTTGACCGCTCTCCACCAATTGACTGACTTCTGTCTGATATTCTGATGCTTCGTTGATCAGTTGCTGCACGGAGAACGAAGATGACGTTTAGTTAGGAAAAGCTACATCATCCCAGCAGGGCACGGAGCGCCGTTTTAACGTTATTGTGATGTAACAAAAGGACTTTACCGTAACTTGTTGTTGATAATAGACTATCACTGACATTCGTAGTAACAAAACTAGGACAAGCTGGGATACGACAGAATCAACAATCGGATAAAATGGGCTTAAACAAAGTGTTTACAAAAGAAGGGGGTGGGTAGTTCAAAATAACGGATATTTGAGGGAACCACTGAACAGACTCTGATTTGGACTATCCAAGATGTTTGATCAAAAATACGTTTCATATACTGATGTTAGGGAGACAGTCTCCATCAAAACTTTTCAGAACCTTGTTGATGTTTCAACCAATAAGCAAGAAATCTCAAATACCTTTTGCTCAGTAATCGAGACTTGTAAATCAACATTTGGATGAATGATTCTCGTTTGCCCAGACACCTCATAATGACGTAATGTCTTTCGAACTTTATTGACTTGCTCCAACCATTTCTGAAGTTCTTTACTTTCAGTGCTGCGTTTTGCCTCAATTAGCTTTTCCAACCTTGAAAAATGAAACAAAAATAAGATCTAATCATTTCACAGTGTTCCTTCACATTTTCCATTTTCTGAAAATTTAGTTTTACATTATAATCATACCACATAATCAGAATTACACGTGGTGTCAGTGCTGAAAGAAAAATCCATTTCCACATCTCCAATTTGGTGTAAAACATTTTCCCTATTTGACATTACAGTCATTACAATGCCACAATTCAACACTTGCTTTGGACTTTAAGGAGCGCACTTTATACACCTCATCTTTATACGAAAATCGAGTGTTCTTTTTCAGTCAACTAATTCAACAACACATTAGTGAGGTTAAGTATCAGAGATCAATCACGACGACGACGAACGGAAAATATAACAGGCTAGTGAAAATACGAAACGTGATTGGTTAAAACGCACTAGCCTATACGATTAGGCTTTTTCCAGAAAAATCCGTACCCCCCACTGTTGAGGATATAGAATGTCCAAGGGGAATAGTGTTATCAAAAAAATCGATATCCTCAAAACTTACGGATATTTTTTGGAAAAGCCCATTTATACGAAGAGATAAGAAAATGTTTTGTTGAGCTGTTGAATAAAAATATAAATCAAAAAGTTTTCAGAATCGTTAATCGAACGGCATACCCACAAAACCTTCATAAAAAGCTTTTTGTCTCACTTACTTGGCCCGTTCAGTATCAAGTGTATCATCCATCTTGGCACGTCGTTCAAAATATCCATCAATATCATTCTGCATGCTGTCTTTGGCTGAAGGCGCCACAATTTTGCCACTTCGCAACAAAGTTCGTCCGAAATCCAAGTTGCCATTGATTGTTGGGTCTGTGCTTTTCAATTCCAACTCGAATCTCTGAAATAATGAAAACAATTCTTTGATTACCGGATTGAATCCCTCGGCAGATAGGTTGCCAAAAACAATACCCTTTTAGAGCCAGCCTACCCGACCTCGGACAGATAATTCTCAAATCAAGAGAATTCTGCGAAAGTCACACTTTTTGTGTAAAGTTTTAAAAACATAAAAGCTATATATTTCTGTATGTGACAACTATCGAGCTACACGAAACTTTGAAAGAAATAGGTAGAAGAACACATCTTTTATGTACTAGCTTGATATTAAATGGGCACACTTACCTCGTATTCCTGCAGAATTTTATTTGCATTGCTTTTGGTAACAGGTTCAGATAGCAACACGTTCATCTTGCCTTCAAGTGACGTCAATGTCTCGTCCGTGGATTTCGATTTCTGTTTCCATTTTGTGAGAAGGAGCAATTCCTTGGCGTGCTGTTGATCCAATTTAACCAAAAAGCTGAGGTGAAAATAGTAAAAATGAAAGGGAAAATGTGAAACACAAGTAACACAGCAACGGACACCCAACGTTGTACGTCCAAATAACGTTGTGTTCATTTTTTCGCGCACTTGAACGCGCGAAAATTAAAGGGTGCGCGAATTAGGGAGAAATATTTTTCGCTATTTATAGCTTTCACGGTAGCTTTGGTAGCGTCAAGAGATAATCATTGACTATTTTTTGTTTTCTCCCTTCGTTTTGTAATGTCAAACCATTTCAAACTCTAAAAGTATTGTTTTTGTTGAATTTAATAATACATCTTTTCTATAATTTTTCAAATTTTGGGAAAATGTACTACTTCGATAAAATGATAAAATCAAGGATGCGCGAAATGGAGTTTTTAAGGGGTGCGCAAAAATTAAAGGCGCAATAATAAAAGGGAGTTAAGGTAAAAGTTAAACGAGTAATGTGTTTATGACTTATAATCAAATTTCACGGTAGTCTGTTGTGTATCAGTAAGGAACAGGCTCGGATACGGAGGTAGGCTATAACCGATGGAGGAGAGCGTACTAGTTATTCTATATACCTTATATGGAAACTAATAACTCTCCTGGAATAAGATAGCCTACCTCCTGTATCCGACACGAAATGAACAGGCCTAAAAGAACCCTTGGTAATGGTCTGAGTTTCAAATCATTGAAAATACACACCTATCTCTACAAGTGTCCCATTTTTCTTTGATGTCAGCATGCAATTGAACCAAGTCGGTTAGTTGTTCCAGTAATGGCGCTTTATCCTCTTCTGAGAGATTCGGCACGTCATCGAGCTCTTTCATGACTTGAGCTAATTGCTCTTCTACTTTGTCTAGTGAATCTTGCACTTCCTGTAAATGAAAATTACCAGTTATTTTAGCAGTGTCAAATAAATCCGACATGGTATCGTAAACACCATTAAAGTTGAAAATTCTTTGTCAAGTTGTCCATTTTAATATTGCTTCAATTTTCAATTTTTGGTCTCAAGTTACTCTGTTTTTCCAATTATTTCCTGTAAAATAAATCTGTAGGGATGTGCTATTTTGGTCTGACGTCAAATACTTCGCCGTATTTAATTTGAAAAAATCTCAAACCAGAGGAGATATCATTGCAAATAGGAACAGACCCTCTACGCAAATGAACTTTTGAATTTTCCGTCGTAGATACATATCGGGTCTGCGTACAGACAAATTCTTTGACCGATGCAGCGTTTAAGCGAATGGTGGAATAAGGTTCAGCGTTATAGTTATAACGGGCGTAAAAAAGGACGTAAAAAAGTTAGAAACAAATATCATGTTTGGACATAAATAATCGTAGATTAGTGTTTTAACTACTGTGAATATTATGGGAAAGGTGTTCACGGCTCGTTTAGTCTGCAAATTGACACATTTGTATTGTACGTAAGTTAATCGGGGAAGCTTAGTGTCGGTAGCGGCCATACATCGAAGGAGTCTATCCCGCCTTCGCTGGCGATACAGTACTGAGTGGATTTAGAATGAGGCGGAGCGCCACCTGTGGCTTATTCAGTTTACCCTATTTTGTACTACTCAACTCATTCGTTGAATGGACGGTGGTCGGGACCAAGTCGGTGGTCGGGACCTGAGGCGAGTGCGCTACCGATTAAGTTAACCAGCAATAGAGTTTGTATGAAAAAGTTCAACCGTATTCGTTGACTTACTTTGTGTTGGCTTTCCATGACAGCTCTGTTTTCTGCTAATAAATAAAGTTCTGGCACTTCTTTGCTGTTAAGTTGTTGCAAATCTTTTTCACATTCACCTAGCCGTGATGACAATTTCGAAAGAGATGCCTCTTTTCCCACATGTTGGTTGAGTTTAATCAGAAAGCTAAAAAAAAAAGAAAAAAAAAGCAAGAGCTTTTTAGAGTGAATTCACTTGACGCCAAACAGAATATACTCAAATTCCGATAAAAGATGAAAGCCGGTCTCCACTTAGCGAGAGCAGCGCACGCCTTTCATGTATTTCTGTTCTGATTAGTCTCTTACATGTCATTACGTTACAAACTGACGTAACGTTATCTCCGAGACCAATCAGAACAGAGAAACATAAAAAGCGAGAGCTGCGCGCGCTGAGTGGAGATCGGGCTTAAGTAAGCTTCACCAGACTCTTTAGAGTGAGCCTGAAACCCTTAAACCGATGGGTCTGACAAAATCTATAGTAAAGTTTAAAGGTTTGTATTTTGAGCATTCCCATAAATTTCAAAGTAATTCTTCAATGCTGGTCAAAAGGTTCGCAGACTTTTAGAAATTTGCCCCTTCCTTAGAGGTTGATATAAATAAGATCAGCTATTGCTACCATGTATGTCAACAGACCACTTTCAAAAGCATTGAGTGGGGTTACTACGTTTTTGGTGATTTTCTGCTTCTCTTGCCCGACGTTGTTGGTAAACGCGACAACCTTACCTATCTTTGCAGGTGTCCCATTTCTCTTTAATATCAGCATGCAATTGAACTAATTTGGTTAGTTTTTTAAGCAGTGGCGCTTTTTCATCTTCTGATAGATTCTCCTTCTCGTCAATTTCTTTCAAAACTTCAGCCAATTGCTCCTCAACACTATCCAAAGCGGAAATGACTTCCTGAAATCATAAATTCATTTTTAGCCGCAGATAATATACCCCAATTTCACTGTTATTGTGAATTTGTTTTATTATACCTTATCGGACAAAAAAATTTTGGACAAAAGTGACGAAATTTTTTGGAGGTGACGAATATTTTGTACGACGAAAAAAAAGCTTTTTAGGCTAAAATTTGCGTTTTTTTGGACAAAAGTGACGAAATATTTGTGGGTGACGAATAATTTAGTCCGACATTGTTTTGTCCGATTAAGGTAGTTAAAGTAAAGAAAGACACACAAGATCCAGTAGGGTACGTCAAAGAATTTCTGATCTTGCTTGCATTCACTGTGGGTGGATGTCAATTTTTATGAGTTTATTGGTATTGAAAATACTATGTAGTCTGTCAGATTGAAAGTGAGTGAGTGAACTGTAGATGTGAATGAACAAATGAAACAGCTAGAAAATCAGGCGAAAGAAGAAAATCCCCTCTGAATTCGAATTTAAAAGTAAACAAACCTTGTGTTTGGTTTCCATAATAGCCTGATTTTCGGGTATGATGTACAACTCGGGAATTTCTTTACTGTTCAACGTGTTCAATTGGATTTCATTTTCATTCAAGCGTGACAATAGACCTTCCATTTCAGCTGCCGACTGAAAAAAATGAAAGTTGAGTGAGGCATTATCACACGTGGAAGTGGGTGGTTATTGTCAACCATTAAAGAACACCTCATCGGAAGACGGTGGTTTATTTTGTCGGCTAAAAATATTCGACGCTGTACTTACGTACGATGCAACGTATTGATTTCAATAGAAACAGACAACAAAACATTGGGCTTTTCCACATTCCCACTGTTGAGGATGTCGATTTTTCTTAACACCAACCCCCCTAGATATCATCGAAAATCTTTACCCCCTGGATATCCTAGGTTATTGAAAATTTCGGACCCCCCGTCCCCTGGATATCTTTGGTCTTCAGCTTCTTACCCCCTGGATATTCTAGGATATTGAAAATTTTGACGCCCCCCTGGATATCCTAGATCCTCAACAGGAAGGATACGGACTTTTTCTGGAAAAGCCCATTTTGTCGGCTAAAAACATTTGACGCATAACTTTTACCCGTACTTACGTACGGTGCGACGTAATTATTTCAATAGAGACAGATAACAAAATATACACAAGACGTTTTGTCAACGTTTTTTCAATGTCGTTACAATGTTTTAACGTTGAAAAGACGTTGAAAAGATTGTGGAAAAAAACATATCTTGGGTCTCCTGGGAAAGAAATTCATCTCTTAAAACTGGAACTAATCCGAGGAATCTTTAACAACATCAAGTTATAATAGTAATGGTAATCTAATGGCGTTATATATATGACGTCGAGGTACATTCATAAATATGGTGCTTTGTTTACGAACCTGGTCAGCTCCTGGGATTTCCATATTTTTCATTTTGGCGTACAAACTACTGACGTAAAGAACCAGAGCTTTATTGTCCACAGATCCGTCATGAAATTCTGTAAAAAAAAGTTATACTTTATGCTTTTTCTAGAAGGTTAGAGTGCTTCTTGATCTCTAATTCTTCTGTACGTCCAACGGTTTTGTATATAGATCTGCGATTCAGACTACTAGAAAGCCTGATCATTTTAGTGTTTTAGTGATCTTTTAAAACTGAAATTTAAACGGTGACATTCAAAACTACAGTTTTTTTGAACTAATAGTTTCATGACCTTTTTTATACAATCATCGTACAAACGTGGTGGTTAACATAATTCTTATGATTGAATAATGAGAAGAAAATATTTGAAGTATGTTAGAGCATTAGTATACCACAAAGATTATCTTTAACAACTGGAAAAACTTTTCATGTTCTTGGACCATTTGAAATCTGTTACCCAGTATCTGTTACGGCAAGGACGACGGTCACTGATCTGTATCTTAATCCACTGGATCGGCTATCTCCTTATGGGATTCCCGTGAAAAAGTGTGCTTAGTTTCGGCGAATTTCCACCATGTTGTTTCCGATTTCTGCAGGGCTTCCTCTGTTAAAAGCAGAAAACAACATGGCTGACTCGCAGTAAAACCGACTCCATATTCAAAACAGTGAGAAGCCCGATCCAGTGGATTTAGATAGATATCAGTGTGTCCAATGGAGAAACAAAATAAACAAAACAATATGTCTAATAAAAACAAGACTTTTAACAAGGTCTTGTGCTGTAAACCGTAACTCACCGTCAGCTGTGAAGAGAGCATGAACATCAAAACTTTCTTCTGCATGATGCAAAGCGTGTTGAATCCGATCTACGCTACTCATGTTGGTCAAGTCGGAATATCGGAATAAATCGGGTTTAAAAGCATGCAGTATGGCGTTTAACGTGTAGCCTTTCCGCCATTTCTTTGGTTGAAACGATTTCACTGATGCGTTGGAATAGCTAAAAGGTGATTCAATTAAAAGGTCTTGGTTTCAATACGTTCTCTTTCATACAAAAACGATGAAGAAAAAGACGTTTCCCATTAACTTTTTTTTAATCAGTTGCGTATCGAAGCAAAATACAATTTAGAAGGAAGAACTGACACTAAAGCCCCCCCTTTTTTTAACAAAATGACGTAATATTAGACCACCATTGGCTTAGAAATAAATGAAGCTATTCAATTGGTGTAAATTATGACGTTACAAGTCGCGCGACTTCGAAAAGAGTAGAACAGTTGTTAGGCGAGACCAATTTAATTAGTTGTTGTTTTTTTTGCCGAACGACCGACCCACATTTTGAAACTGCTTTGCCCATAAAACAACAAATCAACTTGGACTCGCCTTAACTTCTTTTTTGAGCACAGCGCTTTTCTTTTCCGATAACGTAATCTTTTCTAAAGAATTTTCAACCACAATGCGCACGATGAGTAGTGGAGACCTTAAGAGGGTTGGTTTCAATCATGAAGAGACTCAGAGAGAGTAGAACTTACTCAGCGACGATGCTTTCACACCATTTCAATAAAGCTTCTTCTGCATTTCCACTGATGTGTTCCATGGTCTCCACAACCTATTGTAAAAGACAAAGTAAAGGTAAAGAGTGCCATTTTTATACTGAAAAAAGACTTGGCTGGATGGTAGAAAATAAATCAACCAAAAGTATAATCTGAACTCGGAGGCACAATTTTTTTAATCGTTCTTTAGTATAGTCTGTGTTCCCATAAAATGTTCTGACTCGTTTCTTAACGTCAGAACGTTATTTGGACGTTGAAACAATGCTGGAATAACATTGTGTGCCTGTTTGGCACACATTAAGCAAGGAAAGTCAAACTCTAAAAGATTCTAAAAGATCATTTTAAAGTTCGGAAAAAAACAATCGTCAAAGAAATAAAAACTTCAAAGATTTACAAGTACCTCCTCCTCATCAAATTTAATCATATTTCAGAAAATTTCCAACAAAAAATAATATCAGAACTAACTAAAGATTCCTCAGTCAAAATCCTCTCGAAATATAGATTCGAGAAATAATCATATATCATGACCTAGCAAGAATTTAAATGTTCGAGAGGTATACTATGCATTTTAAAAATTATCTTATCAAAAAGTTATAAAGCTCCTCTTTTTAAAAACTTTATAGAGGTTTTAAAAGCTTTTTTTTTTGGTAATTCTTAATTCTTTATTTAATACCACTGTCTGTAAAGTGTAATGTTATGAACCGAGTATCACGTGTATTAAACGAGCTAGACATGCAAGAAGAGAAAATTCGAGTTAAAACTGAATCTGAACTGAACACTAAAAGCTAGAAAAGCCAACTATAAATGCTTCAAATTGTCCTTTTAGTCGCTTTTCAAACTTTGGCTTGGTTTAAAATTATAGTACATTTTCGAGTTCGAAAAGGATACTAGTCAAATTTCAATGAAGAAAACAAACATTTGAAAATGCGAATAAACTTAGTCTAACCTTTAATCTAAAAAAAGTGTAAAATTGAGAGAGTCGCCCCGGTAGATAACTTAAAGGGTATGGTGCCGTATAAATAGTCTCGAAAAAAGTGGCACATTTCACTAAAAATGAATTGGTTATATAATAAGCGCCATAGCCTTTAAAGCAACAGCAGCAAATCCTAAATAGAATTTTATGACCAATTCAAACCCGCAAAAACTACAATAGGTGAGTAAAAATAGTAAAAGAAATACAATAAAATGTACCGTAGTAAAGTCTCTTATCAATATCAATTCCCTTCGCAAAAACATTCTGATCTAAAATAAATAGTCCCTAAACAGATTCCTGCTTAAACAACATACAAAAGTTTCAAAAAGAATTTGAAAAAGAAAACTCGACAGCAATGAATGTGTTACTGTTATTATTTGTTAGCCTCGCTCAAAGTTTGCAAACAGGTTAAAAATCAAACCTTAACATATTATACCTTAAGTTTTTTTTAGCAACTACAGTCGATCAAATCAAACAAAAGTGAATAGTTCAAAGCCTTTCGGACTCGAAACAGACTCATAGAACTTCCAAAACCAAACCGAAAGATTTACCTTTAAAAACAGTATGAATTTGTGTGTTTGCAGAGGTCGTAGTAAAACAACATAAGATTTTTGAGCCTTGCATCCAGTTGGTTTAAAGAAAAAGAACTGAATGCTCTAAAAATCTACGTTTTGGAAAGAAAATTAAATCACATCCAGCGATCGTCCCCAGCATTCTCCATTGTCAATGTTTGACAAACCCTCAAAAGAATGACAAAATATTTCTCGAAACAGTTGATCATGATAGACAGTTGGTTTTTTTCTTCAAAAACGGAGTCGATATAAGATTCCAGGTATGAAAATCGGATAGATTAATGAAAGACATAAAAGTTTATTATCAACCCATAAAACAGGGGATTTCAAAGTTTCGAAGAGTTTAATCAATTTACAGTATACCCGCGATAACACACTTTGCGCGCGTACAAGGTTACTGATTCTACTTGAATGCCAAATCAAGGTTAAAGTTGGAAAATATTTTGCTCTTCAACCAATGGGGTTTACAGCGCAGCGTTTAGTGAGTGAAGCGGAGGATCTACTCGGAGATTTATCCCTGGATTGCCTTTCTTATCCTTGATCATTCTCTTTGATTCTTGAGTACTTAGCATCAAGGTGTCAATTCCTTGATAAGACCCAAGGAATAAAACCCACAACCTTACGCACCATAGCCGAGCACTCTACCACTATATTACAGTCTTTTTTCTCTAATCATCCAAAAGATTGTCACTAAAAACAATCAATGTGTAGAAACCAGGATGATACTAAAGAAACAGAAAGTAAATAAGTGATACCGTCCTGGTTTCTACATATATCAATTTTAAACTTTTTAGTGTTTGACGGAAGCGACCATTGTTCTAACAGCGTGTTGAGTTTTTTTGGCCTGCAAAAATTCGATATCAAGGATTCGACATTAATTTGTCCTGTTGGTTGAAAATGAACAAATAACATCCTCTGTAAATTGGGGGGGGGGGGGGAAATGGTAGGGCACTGGTTTCCAAATCAGGTTGTAGGTTCGAACCACATCTAAATGGCGTCGCTAATTATCCCAGGTGACCGTCCGGGTAGATTGGAGTCGTTTATGACGTAATCTTATTGGATACAGCAAAATTTATCATCAGGGTTAGTTTGTATAAACTATGGTCTTGTAGCCTTGTAGTCAATAAATTTATGTTCAATATCTCATCTTCCTTACTTTATGATTCTAGGAGTGCTAGATGCTGGACTACCATCCGGGTCACATAATGATAACCAATCTTCGCGAATAGAAGTGAATTCAGACACCCTAAACATAAATAAAATCTTGTTGTACCTGAAAATGATACATGACGTTCCAGCAGAGACCAAGTGTTGTAGTTGTATCTCCATCTGTAATACTATCATTGTTGATCCCAATCAGACGAACCTACCGAAAAGACACAAGTAGTTTAGTTCATCATAATCCTTCGACCTTTGGGTCGGCAATAAAAAATAGCCTCCCCTCTTTCACAGCGCACGGTCCGACATTGCGGTCCCAAGTACGTGTATCTCTAACCTTATTGAGAAACGTATGCTTTTTTGCTCACTATGGACCAGTAGGGAACCACAGAAGTAGACCTGAAAAGAAAAAAAACTAATTTTTGCGCGCAAAAACAGGGACCCGGAAAAATTAATCTCCCACTAGAAAAAAGATTGTAAATCTAGAAAATACAGTAGTTGAAATTTCATTTGAAAGATCATACAAGAGAAAGTTTTGTAAAGTAGTTCATATCTGTTTGAAAAATGGTCATTCCATCCGACATTAAAGTTTTTTGCAAAAAGATTGTCACTAAAAACAATTAATGTGTAGAAACCAGGATGATACTAAAGAAACAAAAGGTAAATAAGTGATACTGTCCTGGTTTCTACATAGAGCAATTTTAAACTTTTTAGTGTCTGACGGAAGCGACCATTGTTTTAACAGTGTGTTGAGTTTTTTTGCCCTGCAAAAATTCGATATCAAGGATTCGACATCGAGAATTCAATGGGATAAGTATACCGATTCACGGATTGTCAAATTAGAAAGAGCGATAGAGAGATTTTTAAATAAAAAATAGTTTACCTTGTGTTCTCTAAGAACATCGAGTACTAATGTCAAATTGTTGAGATGGTGAAGTCGCATGTTCCCCTTCGTTGGTTTCTATAAGACATGACGAAAAGATTGCTTGAGCATATAAAACAAAAGACACTATTTAACCTTAACTACCCCACGCCACCTCCTTTACTGTTCCGCAGAAAATTAGCCAGTTAAAACTTTTGGTTGAAGTTTTTTGAGAGTTACTAAAAGACATTTCCGGTGAAAAGTGTTGTCCGGCCAGGTCCAGTCAGATATGCCTTGTGGGTGTTAAGGGTTAAAGAATATAGCTCTCTTTTGGTTAAGTTTGTAAGGGACCTAGGAATATACGACCACCAACAGATAAAAGATTGGATTTAACAATTGCACGAAAATGGTCGCATGTAAAAATTTGATGCTGAACAGAACAGGTAGACCCGGAGACAGCAGAAAGAGACTTGAATGTCAAACTATCAATTAAATACCAATTAACTTACTTCTAAAATAGATATCACTCTTATTTTTCTCATTTTCAGGATATTAAAATTAAATTTATTTTACTTCCAACAAATCTAACGCGGTAACTTAAATATGTGATGAAACGAATAGACCTTTCATAAATTATGTCACGAACAACGACTGCCTCGATTTCATACAATAAAACCAAAAAGGTGGATTGTCTCTTGAGACTCAAAATGACACATCTATCAATGGATTCAAGTTTTGATAAGCTCCCTTGAGAATCGGTTACCTTAGTGCTAAATTCAAAATGAGGCAGTAGTTGTCCACAATGTAATTCATATTATCACAGTTATCGATTTTCTGCGTGTAATAGTTTTGTGTAGTAAGCAAGCCCTCGCATATACAGTATGCAACATAAAGTCGAATATCAATATCGGTTAAAAGTTCTATATAGAAATTTTAGTAGGGAATTAAATATTCTATTCTTACCAATAGGCGGCCAGTGAGAACACGTAATAAAAGCAAAAGATTTCGTCCATCGCGTAAGTCGTGAAATAAATCTTCGATTTGTGGTTGACCGGGAGCCTTAAAAAGACAATAAGAAAGATTGTAAAGCTACTGACCGAACTGCTTCTACCGAAGGCGTTTTTTCAATGTTGTTTCAGCGCCTTTACAATGTTTTAACGTCGAAAAGACGTTGCAACAATGTTGAAAAAAATGTCTTGTGTCTGCTGTTTCAGTGGACGGATTATTTTCTCACTTTTTTAAGCTTGATGTTTCAACCTCTTGAAAAGTAACATAATATTATGGGCCTGGCTTCATTTACCTGTTTTAATTTCGAATTCAGCCATTTTTTGTACAATCTTGCTTGAAATTGTTGACGCTCAACTGAAAGAATAGAACACTCTAATTCAATAAATGAACACATCCTCAATGGAAAAGGTAGTTCCTTTGATTCGAAAATTGAAAACAGAATATTCAAAGTCTAAATCTCAGTCAATGGAAACATTTTTTGAAAAAATGAAGCCGAAATTATTTTCTTCTTCACATTTCGAGCAGCAGGAGAGACGGAAGGGTCTTATCATTTGGAGTTGACTTTTTAAAAGGTTTTCTTTTAAGTACTCACGCAGCGTGTGGGAAGAAGAAAAAAACAGATTTCTTCGTTCGAAAAAGAAAGATTTTTTCCATGATGAGAAAGATCTGCTATGCATCATATTGAAAAGTCATACTGTTTAGTCAAATTGTTGGAATATGTTTTGATATTTTAATGAACGAGTGAGTAAACAAATGATTGATCGGAACTAACGAAAGAACTAGTTTTTTTACAACCGATTATTGTAGGTGAATTCGAATATTAAATTTTACCTTGCAAATTGTGGAAGACTTCTGAGGCTTTATCTAAAAAAAAGAAAAAGTTATGAATAAAAAAAAACGTTGTTTTATTGAGCACGTTCTGTAAACAATTAGTTTTTCTAAAGTAAAAATTAAATATGGTCATATATCATATAAAATAAGAAAACGTATGCATAAAGTAAGCAAGGAGAAAGTTCCATTACACATTGGCGAGGATGGAGATCTTGACGAGTTAGGCGAGATCATTTTTGATAAACAATCTGCTTCAATGATCGTGGTTTTTATTATATAAATTCTTCAATTAATCTTCATGGAAGCTTACAAACATGGTTGTGTTCACAAAACTTCAGACTACATTTTGCAAAGTGAACTTACACACTATTTAAAAATAGTGAAAGTTGTGAAACAGTTATGAAAATACAAGAATAATGTTCTCTGGAAACACTGCTTTCTCTAAAAATAGTCTGAAATTCGAAAGTTTTGCATATTTTACTCTGACAGATCAAAGTTTAAATATTATGAAAACTACAAACTATACATTTGTTGGATTGTATTAGTTTTTAGTTACTACACTTTTATGCCAACGTTAAATAAAGAACAAATCAAAATCAATACATACTTTTACGTTTTAAGGATCGCTTTTTCTTTCGTTTCATCCCAGATACAGGCATGTTTTTCTTTCAAATGTTTGAAAGTTCATAAAAAATGCAAGAAAATGGATGCCAAGTAAAAAAAGATGAAAACTACGCTATTTATTAGGCTGTATTTTTTTCAATCAAAATTGACTATGCTTAAACTTTGCATCAATATAAACAGATAAAATATGTGGTTAATAAGCTTGGCACAGTTGAAAAAATAAAAAAACATAAACATTTTTTCCCATACCTACTGCGGTTTCTCCATTATCTAAGACAACTGTTTCACTCATGATGAAGGATTGATAAAGAGCTTCCTCTTGAGTCAAAACCCTGACAATTTTCACTGCTTTCGAACTACTTAAATCACAATAAAATATCAAAATTTTGCAACGAAGGATAAAAGTTTTAAAATGGTTCAAATTTTTTTGTAAAGCCATACGGTTTAAACTCCAACAACAAAACAAAAGAACTAAAAGAAAGATTAAATTTTTGAAGGAAGGAAAGACAAACATCTTGTAATCAAAATCTCAAAATCATTTTAGAAATAAACGACAACAGCCTCTTTTGGTAAACAGACAAATAAACTACGAGGCTGTCTGTTCGAAATCTTTCATTAAAAATCAACTTTTATTTTTTTTATCTGTATGTTTTAGTAATAAGCCTTATAACAATGATTTTGATCAGCGTCGTTTTACTACGATTACACATTTTATTGATAGGGTTCTTCAAGAGATATAATGATCTCTTCACTAAAACACAGTTTGACCTCTTTTGGCCTTTTTTTGCAATATAATAATACCACCTCTACGAGCTAGAATTTTTGCAGTAGATGGAGTCAAAGCACAATGAGAAAAAAAACGTACAACAAAATAACTAGTAGGTTAAGTAAGGAAGGTTTCCTTTTCTGATAAAAGTCAGAAACACCGAAGCGTCTTTTCTTCAAAATAATGTTCATTTATCCAAAATTATTAGATTATTTTTGTTAAAAAAATAATTTTGTGAAAGCTAAAACTCCTAGATTAGATACAATTACCAGAAAGTGCATAAAGATGCTTGTTTTTAAGTTAATTGGAAACTAACTAATTATCATGAAACTAAAATTAAAAAAGCCAAACGAAAACTTACTTGTTGTTCTACAGGTCGATCGTTAGAAAAATATGGGCTGTTGGAGTCATTTTTAGATCGAAATCAAATGAAAAAAAGTTTTACAGTTGATAAATGCACGAAAATGCACGAAACCCAGGGTTATGTTTTCAAATTACCGCAATTTGAAGTTTATGTAAATCTTCAACACTTAAACATTTCCACGTCTGTTTCAGCTTTCTACAATTTGAAATAAAAACAACAGGTACACTTACTTTTCTCTGGCGTAGGCGGTGGCGAGGGTGACACGGGCGTGGTGGGTCTTTTTGGTTTTGGGTCTGACACATAAAGCTCTGCTGACCATTTGTACGACATCTTCTCGATTTGACTCGTTTTTATTTTATTATTTCTGAAACATTATTTTGTATTATATCACTGAAAAGATGTAATATATTCTCTAGATTCCTGCAAACAGTCTTTCCTTTATGTTCACTGTTACTTGAGGTAACTGACAACGAAAAGATAATTAATCAAATCACCTTCATCATTTCTTATTGTCAATAATCTCATATTTCGATAACAAGAAGTGTTCAGACATACAATAGACATAATTGTAACCGCAGGTAGTTTAAAGTAGATGAAACAAAATCTCCCCCAATGCTAGTTGTCTTTACTGTGTAATTCAAAAGAAAGCAGTGAAGGTATAAGTATTAAAAACGTAGCATCACTTCACTTTAAAAGCAGCAAGTGTCTGAAAGAGAAAAATAGTTTGCAAACATTCAGAGCCAAAAGGTTCATCAGATAAATATTAAAACAGTGACGGATACAGGAGGTTCTCAAAATTACGGAGAGTGTTGCTTTTGTTCATATATTCCTTATTTGGAAGTTAACACTTTCCATCAAAAAATTTGAATACCTTCTGTATCTGCTTCTAGAAAAGCTTTTTCTGGTTTAAAGCTAATCTTTGAAGACACAATTTTAAAAGCAATCCAAAATCAATCTATAAAACTCTGCTCAACTGAAAACTTTTCATTTCTTTCAAAATGCCTTAGAAGAAAAATATTTTTATAAAGACCCTGAAATAGAGCAAATAATGTGCAGCTTTCCTATAACTCAATGATTTTGCAAATAGATAAAATACTTTTTACATTTTGAATACCGTAATTGTGGTTTTGTTGATGTTGATAATAAACACCAAAGTTATTCTATCATAATGATCTCCTTACTTAGGATATATTTGTGGTATATACTTGAATTTGTAATGCTAATTATAATATGCAAAGAGAACAATAGAAGGAACAATTCCATTGCAAAACTTTACTATATTACTATGAATAAAAGATAACACTCAAAAACAAGCAAATACCAGCTTGCTGTCTTTATTTAACTTTAAAAATTAATAGCATGAAAATGAAAAAGGTAACCAGGCTACAGTCTTCTTTTAATAATGAAAGACTAATTATAAAACTAATGGATATTTCTTTCACACACCTCCAAACTTTTTAGCATGCAATGAGAAAAATACCTGATCTATATAAACAATCTTTACTTTTTTTAAATCACCAAGCAATTATGTCTGAAATAATTACTTTAGAAAAATTTGAAGTAATTGGGTTTCTAGCATCTGATCAATTATCCATTTTAATTTCATATTGACCAACATGAAAGTAAGGAATAGTCAAACATCGTGTTTTGGTTCCATTGTAAATAAATACTTTTTACATTCAAACCCAAAATAAGACTGTGTTTGTATAAACATATGCCATTCATAATCTTTTAAATAAGTATCCCCACACACACAAATTCGTCAGATGGTATATTTTCATGGTGTCTTTAGAGCTTTAGCGTACCAATAGAAAAATATCACCATCTGAATATCAGGTTGGAAAAACCTGTGAAGTTTTATTGATCCCTTTAAGTCTTCGTGGACAGATAAAAACAAACAAAATTTACTGAAAATTTGGTGTTCAATCAAGTTTCAACAGAAAGAATACTCTGAGATTCGTAAATTGTATTATAATGTGAGATAACGTCATCAACGCTAAGGAAACACAGGCCAAAGGAAAAAAATTGACACTAAAATTGAGCTACAACAATGAAAAATGTTTGAAAACAAAAAAATATTTTTTTCTAAAAGAAAAACATTATAGTTAAAATTTATCCGTTACATCTGAAAAAACCACAGTTGTTTAAAATTTTTATCGCTTCTTGTTTATGACTAGGAGTAATTTTGGAAATTGGTGCGGTATATATTGCAGACATCGTACTATACCACAAGAACGAAAAGCGCATGTGATTACACAAATTCAACATTACACTACCATACTTTTCACTCACCTTATTTCCTAAGATTAAATCTCCTGTTTACAGATTGAAACATGTATATCAATTTCAAATCAAAACATAACAAAATTACTTAGGAAAGTAATTAAAAAGACAATTCAAAACTTCATCAACGCAAGTTAGAGTGTTTCTATTTTTTTCTTTTTAATTATTCCCCTTAGAGAAATTTAGTAATTATAATGCTCTCACACCAACATGTTTAACTTTTCTGTTTTTATTCTAAAAGTTTTACTAACTTAACTGGGACCATGGAAAAAATTGCTGACCTGTGGCGTGCGCGACACTCATTTTTAAAATGAACATATCGCTATTTGGTAAAATACACATTGCAAAGTATAGCAGAGTTTTGCAAAGTATCACCTGTTCAAGGTACCTACCGTGTGATTACACTTCCGTAAACAATCCTGTCGCAGATATGAGCGAATTACCCTTGAATTAAATGCAGGGATACCAATACATGTAAAATTTTCAATATTTTAACATGAGAAAATGATGTCTTGAATATATCAAAATAAAAAAATACAACACACCTTTCCCGTAATTCCGGTTTTCTGGATTTTTTCCGCAGTCTTTGCACTCCATCGTTTTTTAAAAGGGAGGTAAACAAACCCGATTTTGCTTGCATTTCCTTAGGGAAGAGTGGTTTTGGTCTTTTCTCAACGTACATCACATATAATTTTTGCAAACTTAAGTATGTTTTTACTATTTATGATACTATAATACCCTCAAAATCTATTTCTAAACAAACAGGGTCATCAAAAGATATACAACAAAATATCACTTTCCCTAAGCAAACTCAGGCAAAAACGCATTTGTTTACCTCCATTCTATTTTTCACACAACAGTAGGACACACACTTTTTCTGGCAAAATCTGAATTACGGGAAAGGTATATTGATCAATAGCTTTTAGTTCCTCTATGCAAGGTAGATCATTTAGGGTTCAAAATATCCACTTTGGTTTATTGTTTAATTTTGACGTTTCAAGAACACGAAACTATTATGTTTCAGGCGAGTATGGAACGACTTAAATTTTGAGATCCCTTCCTCATTAAGGAACCCTCCCCTAATTTGCAATAATCCTTGACTGTGAAATGACCGCACAACACGCTTGGGTGAATTGCACCAAATCTGTACCATGTCCCGTCCGTCACGCTCCATTTTCAAGTTGCTTAAAATTTTAAATTTTTTATCTAAAAAGATAGCAAATTATGTCTAGTTTATGGAAATAATAGCTGAAATCAAGATTTTTTGCTATAAATATAAGTTTTCACCTCCTAATGACCCCCAGACGGCTAAATTTTAAATTTTAACAAGAAACTAAGTATCCTCCCTGCAGTGAAAAATAATTGTTATCATCTGCCAAAATTGCATTTTTTCTTTTAGTTATGTGGTCCCAAACAATTTACAAATTGATTTTTGACACTTTTCTGACTCAATTTCACGGTATAATAAAAAATGTGTGACGGACGGGACAAATTTCTTGAAAATGGACTATAAGATTTTGCTCTTTGAACTAAATATTGATATAAATCAAGAAAAAAGATCTTTTACACAAAGGTCTTATAAGGTATTTAAGTTCTTAAATCAAATACAGGTCAAAAAACTAAATCAGGGCCATTCAAAACAGTTAAATCAAAACGTGACGGACGGGACAAATTTCCGGAAATTTTACATGGAGCATTAATTTATTAAAATTGAAGATGACTTTGAGTCTAGGAAGCAATTTCAAAGAAAATCAACACTATTGTAACTAATGTTCATATAATAATCTAATAAATACTTTGGAATATGATGTATAATCAAATGAATAAATTATTGAATGTTATAATGAAATATTACAGTTTTAAATAGTTTTGAATGAATGAAAAATTGAAATATAATTTGAAATTGGAAAAGTTCACATCATAACTTAGTTTTGAAAAGTAAAATTTAAATAATTTGGATGCATCTTGTTATAAAATTTGCCTCAGAAATGATTGTTAGTCAAAATTAGTAAAAGCTATGTTAATATATTTCAACTTTAGCAAAATCACGAATTAAAAGTAAAACCCTTATTAGCCTTAAAAGTTATATAACTTTAGTCTTATAAGAATGAATTTTCAGAGAGTAAGTCAGGGTTCGACTCCCTTGCCAGGTATATCATCAACTCAAGAAGTAAATATTTCACTAGAAAGCTCAATTAATTGCAGTTGACCTATTGAAGAAAGATAATTTTGAGAACAGAATATTCAGCATAGTGAAATATCTACTCTAAATTTGGAAAGTGCCACTACTCGCCTGGTAGGCTCCATTCTTAATAAAACAATTCAGAAAGCAAAAATTAACAACTAAAATTTATTTATAAACCACTCAGTATTCCCAAAAACCTTTTAAAACAGAATTATTTGAAACTAGAAATTAAAGAATGCCTACAATTAATATCTTGATCAATGTAAAAAGCTGCCTACCTGGCTATAAACTTCAAAATCTCTTCACTTTCAGTTTTCAACAGTTTTCTCTATTCTGATGGTTCCTTCTTATAGTTTCAGTTTACTTTTCACTTTATTAATTCATTAGTTTTTGCTAAAATAACAATAAGTTTATAAGTAAAAATTAAGGAAGTATGTTTCCTAACATTTCCAGCAAGAAATATTGACCAGAATATCCATTCAGTTGTGGATAGATAATAGGCGTCCTTGAAAATAAGCTCAAAATAAGCAGTCATCAGTACATTTAAAGGATAAAACAGTGATGAAATATGATTAATTATCATTATTTTAGGTTATTTTGCATTGTAGTGTACTAGTGAAGACTGGTGTACCAAAAAAAAATTGTTTTCAATTGTTTAAAAATTTTGTGTGACGGACGGGACATGGCGTGACGGATGGGACATCAACTTTAAGGGAGCAGGCTGACCATACAGAGTGCTCAATTTAAAAAATGATATGTTGTCTTCACTACCCCCTACCTGGTCAACAAAACCTCTTAATTTTATTTTATTATGCTGAAGTCAATAAAAGATATCAACGTTAATATTGCTGTGACGGACGGGACAAAATTTGATTTCGCATCCAATGAGCATCGCTTTACTGTCAATAACTTGAGTGAAATATGTAATATAAACTGTGGGATTGCTCTAAATTCTGTCTAAGACATAGAAGATTGTAAAATCAACCATTAAAGAACAGATCTAACATTTCATACTACTGTTTTTAAATCATGTGACGGACGGGACAGATTTTGATTTCAAAACAGGGTTTTTACAAAAGCTGTTATAAAATGACAAATTGAATACCTCTGATTCTAATTTGTTAATTAGAGTCAATCTATATTCCTACTTTTTACAAATAAATCATAAAATTTTACTCTTGTATATGGAAAACATGAATTATAATACACTTTGAAAGCTACATTTTTCAACATTTTCAAAAATTTGGAGAATTTTGTCATTCTTTTGCAATTTTTTGAAGAATTATAAAACTGCTGCCTAAAGTTTATATGTAAAAGTTGTATAAATATGGAACTATTTAAGAAACAATAAAGTTGAAAATAAAAGAATTCATGTACTTGGCCCCAGGGTGCAAAAAGCCGTGACGGACGGGACGGTACAGATTTGGTGCAATTCACCCTTTTACGCGAACTACAGACAGACCTTGATTCAAGTGATTTTTACGTATCTCAACATGAAATTATCTCAGTCATAAATAAACTACAACTTGGTAAGTCACGTGACCCTTTTCAACTGTTATCTGAACATTACAAATATGCAACAAGCGATATATTCAATGACTATCTAACTAAACTAATCAACAGAATATTTCATTCGAAAGATGTCCCTGCATCACTGAGCACATCAATAATAATACCACTTGTAAAATCAAACAAGAAATCTTTAAACAACCCCAACAACTATCGAGGAATCAGCCTCCTTCCCATCATCACAAAGATACTGGAACTTATTATACTCAAAAAGTGTCCTCAACTCACTGACCATAACAACTCCCAATTTGGCTTTGTTAAAGCATCTTCATCAGTCCACATCGAACTCATAAGGTATTATAATGATAATGGATCACCTGTTTAAATGTTTGCAGCTTAGACATTGAAAAAGCTTTTGATTGCTGTAATTGAAATACCCTATTCACAAATTTACTCGACAAAAATATACCTAATGCAATACTGAACTTTTTAATACAGCTTTATTTGAACAGTACAGCATTTGTCTGTTATGGTGCTAATCACTCTAAAACTAGATGACGTAATACTCTTAAGTCCCACTCTCAAACATCTGCAATCAATGATAAGTTTATGTGAGGAACATGGAAAAGCACATGGTTTAAAGTTTAACCTATCAAAAGCTAAAACTCAATTTGTTATTTCTGGTTGAAGCAGATTAACTAACCCAAAACTAAAACTTCAATCAACTGAAATCAATCCACAGGACACGTTAAATCATCTGGGCTTTCATTGGTGTATTAAAAAGACAAACTTTCTCTAAAGCGGGCACAAAGAATCCAGAATATCAGAATTATGGTCTGTAGTCACCTCTCTTATAACCTCTGGCATAAGGCACTGTCACCCAAACGCCATCATCAGCATATATAATTCAATTGTCTTACCAAAGCTTCTCTATGACAAAAACAGAGCTAGAATTTTTAAACAGACAGGCCAGGTCAAGCCTTAAAGCACTTTTCAATGTTTCTAAAAATAGCAAAAATCTCCTCAATAAAATCTACAATATCCCCAACATTTCAACTCTCTTGGAGGAAAGGAAAATCAAATTATTCAAGCAAACGTTAGTGAATTCATCCACTAGTTCATACGTATACGATATGTCCAAGCACCCAACCAATAACATAAACTTTAGCTTCGTACGGAGAGTAGTGAACACCATTGTTGATGGTGACTTATTAAGTCTGATTCAAATCATTTTTGGTAAAAGTGTCAAATTCAAGAGGGATTTTAAATTCAATAAAAAAATCCGTCTCAGATGTCAAGTTCCTTTTAGTCGATGTACTACACCTTTAGTTGCTTTTCAGATAAACTCAAAACATGCGATAATTGTAAAGGTAATCACAGCACCTTCTACAAAGGTTGTCCGAAATTGCAATTCAGCAAGCCTACAACCATTGTTCTGATAAAAAACAATTCAAAAAATTAAACAAATCGAACAACAATTCACTGATAACAAAGACGTACCAGAAAAAAATGAAACCAGCTACGCTACCATCACCCAAACTAATATCAAACACTCCAACAAAATCTCAACTCACGACCAACGAATTCTTGACCTAGAAAAGCAAATCCAAGTTCTAACTAATGAAAATAAACCCAAAAATCCCAAAACACTGAACTTGTCAACATCAAATTAACCCATTCAACTCTTCCGTTATCAGTCTGACTGAACATCCCTAAATATTGAAGACAGAATCAATAAATTTAAAAACAAAGTCATTCTAAATTCAACTGAAATCCAAAATTTGTTTAACAATGACCTTGGAGAAAAACTCGTTGTATTCAATTACGCAATTTGGAACCTAAAATTCGATTGAGAATCTGCTAATGAAATAATTAACAACATTGATACCGGCGACCTCACCAAAGATGACATTGATAATAGCATCAAATCTCTTGAAGATACTAATCACTAACATCGTAAATGAAATTCAAAATAAAAATATAATCCCAAGTCATCAAGGACTTAGTCCTGAAATAAGGAAAATCATCAAAACATACAAAAGAGTTAGAACACCTGAAAATAAAACCCATTCTATAAGATTTTAGCGGGGGTGGACAGCTTTTATTTCAATTTCTCACTGGGATGAAGATCATTCAGGTTCGACTGCCCAGGGTGAGTGAAAAGAGTGACTTTTATTTGAAATAGATAATTTTTCCCTGACCATTAAGAAATCCTGTTGAAGGTATTATTCATTTTGAAAGTAATTTGAGGTCTCATTATAACAATTGTGGTGAGTTTTTTGAGAGGACCAACCATGGTTGGGTCTGACTTGGAGAATTTTGGAAAATAACGATTCTTAGATCAGCTGACACCATTCTGATTTTAACCATTTAGAAAAAAAATTCGCTGACTTTTTCAAAAAACAGGATCCAGGTTTTCCAGGTGTCCCCTGACCGCTGGGAACCCTGCTATTGGAGAGGCGAATGCCCCTGCTACCCCCTCCCTCAGTTTCTATGGGCCTGTAATTCTGACGAGAATAGTAAGAAAGTAATCATTTGAATAAACTTTACGATAATCCAAAATGTTATGTTAAAGTTAAAAACTAACGACCAGATAAATGAATTAAATGTTATAGCGGACCGCCACTATTTTTAGCGATGGTGAGAATCAGAATCAGATCAGATTTGATAAATAATAGACTTTCAAAATTCTTCCTAATCTAAGTAATTAAAAGGAAGATAATAAAAATAGGAAGAACAAAAGAATTTGAAATGTCCTAAATTCCAGGACTTTCAATAAATAATTCCAGGACTTTTCAAAAATTAATTCCAGGACTTTCTCCTTTTTTGTGCAGGGACCGTGCTCATTTAAAAAATTCCGGGCATGAACTAAAAACAATTTTCAAATGAACCGCCAAGCTAAGAAAAAAATATAATTTTGTACAGAATGGCGCAATTTAAAAAGTTGTATTACTACACATTGCGTTATTCGTCAGATGGTTACTTTCATCATGTCTTTTTAACGTACCGATAGAAAATTCACCATCTGAATATCAGGTTACCGCACAATGTGGTAAGGAACGTCTCAATTTGCCTCGATTCCAGCCAAGAAAATAAATAGTACATTAATGGCGACCAAATTCATTTTTAGCCTTTCGAATCCAGCATCTTTCCATATTGTTCCTTATTTTGTGAAATAGAAATACAGCAAGTTATCTGTTATCTCTTTTTATTTCTTCTTTCTAAAGTCTTCTCTGGCCCTGGGTTTCGAAAGTTTTAATATGCTCGCTAAAAATACGATGTTTGAATATCTGTGCCAATCTGTCGAACCAAATTTTTAAATTCTTGTCATTTTGTCATATTGATTGCTTGCCCAACAGCTAACCCTTGGTTGAACTGTTGCATCAAATCAATGGAATCGAACCTCATCAAACTCAACAAATACTCAAGCACTTGTTGACCAAGAAGTTTCCTAAAATACAACATAATACAAAAAATGAAACAAAAAGTTTTAATTAATCATACCAATTTATTCAGATAGTATACAGAGTGACCATATCCAACCACTAAAATAATATTTTGACGACAGCCATTATGTTCAGAAAAAAAAATTCGAAATTCCTCCACCTGAAAAAAAAACGATTTGTTCTTAGGCAAAAATGGAAATGGATTTCTATCTCTACCAACGGCTGCAAATATCGATCTGTTCTTTACAAAAAATCAGGCATATATTTATCAAGCTAGAAAACCGTATCAGTTATTCAATTTTCAAGGTGGAAAAACCTTATCTATTCTTTAGAAAATTCAAGATTTCATATGATTTCAAGATGGCATAACGTGCGTTATTAGTGTTGTTTCCAGGACAGTTTAAAGTATCGGTGTCACGTCACTTTGGCGGGATGACTGGCGCTACATGTTTCGGTACTTTTCATCTTTTGTCATTGGGATTTTTTGGATCTGTTCTTACATCGAAAAATATGTCCAGCTGGAAATAAAGGGATCTGTTCTTACAATATTGCGCAATCTACCTGGCATAAAAGAACAGATGTTTGCAGGAAGAGCTGAATTTTTTATCTGTTCTTACGTTTTTTTAAATTTTATTTCTGTTATGACAACTTTTTCTTTGTCAAGCTGAAAAGTTCGATCTGTTCTAAAAAGAAATTTTATCTGTTTTGAACTTAAAATTTGTGTCCTGGAAATCTGAGATCTGTTCTCATTTTGGCAAAAAACCTCCAGCTGGCAAAAAAGAACAGATATTTGCAAATTTTCCACCGGTGGATTTAGTTTAGGTATAAACTGTTTCTTTTTCTTTTATTTCTGATCGCCAAGAAACAGTTTACACCTAAACTACGGTGGATGCTTCTGTTTGATTCAATGGGGCTCGAACCCACGACCCTTCTGATTAGAAAAAAACACCCTACCAACTAAGGAAATAATTATTAGAATTGCCAAAATATTGATGAATTGAGTATTGAAAGCCAACTTCTTGTGACATCAAGTCATTTTCAATTGCTATAACAATCAGATATTCAATATTTTTCCACAGACAAGACTTTTATTCCTAAAAGAATTTAACTTACAATGTTTTTAAACTTATTGAAAAAAAACTTTAAAATACTGAAAATACTGACCCGAACTTAAAAAGTTACGATGATTGGCTATTATAGTAATTATACTCTATGTCTATCTAATGGGATAAATTAGTATTAATCAGAAGAGCCTTATTTCGGCTCACAGAGGCCGCCAAACAATGAAATCGTGTTTATTTTAGGAGAAATGGTTTAAAAAGAATAGAATTGAGTAAATTATTTGCATTATCGTAAACTTCAACTTACCAAAACTCAGGTTTAATTTGAAGATATGACCCTGCGACAACAGGGTAATCCATTTACGGGCTTCCTCGAAATTGAGCAGTTGATGGACGTCTATAATTCCACAAAGTTTAAATGTTCCAAAGTCGTAACAATAGCATTATGAAGTACGAAGCTAGTGGTGTGATTTTTGAAAAATAACTTTCCCAACACTGGCGGTATGGACTAACCGGACTAACCGTTTCTTGACACATTCACACCTAAAAGACATAAAAAACATAATATTAAAGGTTAGAACTTTGGTGCTGCACCACACTATTCCAATTTCAAAATTCATCATAAAATTTGACATGATATGGAGGGAGAGTTGTACAAAATTTAGATCAACTGCTAGAAAAAAAGTTCAGAAGAAGAAAAAGGTCCAATGTGACAACATTGGTTTCGATTAAAATTAACTTTATAATTCAAAACTTTTTTCTGACTTCTGGAAATAAATTGCAATTTCAAATAACGTAAAATGCGCAAGTTTATAATCAGCATGTGTATAATCTACAGTGTAAAAATGCAGGGTTCAAAGGTGAGCCTTTAGGCCGGTCTCCACTCAGCGCGCGCAGTAGCCTGTACCAAACCCTACTTTTTTATGTAGCTGACCTGACGATAGTAGGGTTTGTTACGTTTAGAAAGATTTTGTGGGCAAGCGTGTTTTCAAATAGCCTCTACGTGGAGTGCAAAATCCTTCTTGTCAATTCTCTTGGGACATTGTTTTTAAAAGGTTTTAAACTATTGTTAGCTTTTTATGACACATGCAATAAAAGTTGATTCTCGCGTTAATTGTTTTCACAAAAATACATGTAATTAAGAAATGACATTTCGATATTGTCTCCAGAACCCCAGATCTGGGGTTCTAGCAACACAAGAAAACCGTCTAAACGTTACAAACCCACACACGGCAAGATTTTTTTTGAAAATCGTCCTGCTGTGCGGGTTTGGGACAGGCTAGAGATATATTTGTTTGCTGACGCGCAATACAAAAATGTCGAATAGCGCAGAAAATACTCCGAGGACGAGATTTGAGACAATTAACATCTTTTCAACATAATCTGATCCTTTACAATGCCATTGAAGATGCTTTTCCAAAAAGGTCAAAGGTATCCAGACTGATCTTAACACTCTATTTCATTTTAAAAAGGTGAGAGAAATTTTAATTTTTTGGAAATTTTGACCACACACTTCTAATCCTTTTTTAAGTTGTCTAGTATACTAGCGTTTGATTATGAACAGCCGACACAGGACGTTATGCCGTTGAAACAACGTTGTTTGGACATACGACATCTCCTACACTTTTTTGCCAAAGTACCCAATGGATATTTCCTAATATGTCAACTTTCAAACATACCAATGAGTATTGAGGCGATGACCTTTAGAAGAACCTCCTCCTTTCCAAGGTAGCTACTACCAAACATTCTCAAAAATACTTCACCAGTCATTAAGCAAAGTAAAGACAATCTAGCCGGTTGTAAGATCAAAACGCGTATCATGGTATACACAAACGCGGGTAAATGACCAAACGCGTTTTTAAGGTACGTGTATTCACCGCCTCCCTTGGGAAACATTGTTCCAAGTTCGGCCCATACTAAAGCATAGCATAGTACAAATGCACCGCAAGTTGTCCATAATACTAAAATGATTCCCGGGTCTTGAACATGGTGGTAAAGAGTTTGGTATGATGTACTGTGACCAAGTATCGAACACAGCAGTAAATTTATTGAATGGAATAAAGTCAGATGTTTTTTCAAGCCAAACTTAGAATTTGGTTGTATGAGAAGTTCAGCGTTATCACTTTCTTCAAAGCCTCGATTATTTTGTCCGATTTGTACAAATTCTTCTTGGCTACTTCCGGATGATTGAGACGAAAAACTGGTCCTTCTGTATGACACCTCCATTTGGCTTAAAGTTTAGTTTATTATGAAAACCTTCCCCTAAGTATCCGTTTGTCTAAAAACTTTTCTATAAATCTCCTATAATACCAAGTAGGGCACAGCATCCATGGTTACAGCAAATCTATTTCCATTTCCAACTTCAGGCAATTGTAAAGAAATCGACGTTGAAATGGCTTCAAAAAGTTTCATAAAAAAAAACAGCCATTTTTGAAATGACACGTCTGTCTATGGAAGTTAAATGATGAAACGTAAAATTTGAAAGTAGAAATCTTTGAAATATAGCAGACGATGAAAAGTGACATGGATTGAGTGATATGAACTTTTCGCGGTCGCAAGGTTTTTTAAGAAAAATCAGAAATCTTACAGTTCATCATAAAAAGACAACATGTTAAAAAAAACTTTTAAAACGGCGGAGTAAATTTCGTTGAGTTTTAAATCAGGCTTTAACTTTTAATTTCAACAGAGGTACGGCACAAGTGACTAAATATAAAGTTTCCCGGGGAGTCTCTAGTACAAAGATTGGTGAAACTCAATCACTTTTCCAACAAATTTTAACACACAAATATTGTTAAAACATTTCATCACTTTTTGCCTTTTTGATATGAAATGAAAAAGCAGGAAGGATAGTTAATGAATAACAAGGATTGGCACCAGTGTGTGAAAATTGTTCACCTGCTAAAAACTTTATATTTAATAATCAAACGTTTTCAATTTCTTGTTAGCCTGTAGTCGTTTATGACGTAATTTTAATTCGACACGGCAAAATTTATCAGCGACAATAAATTTTAGTTTGATGCCTCTCATCTTCCTTACTTTAGAATTGGAGTCGTCTAGATGCTTCCTCACAGCAGACACCGGACGTTGTTTTAACGTCAGAACGTTATTTGGACGTTGAAAGAACGTTGTCTGGACGTTGTGTGTATCGGCTGAGATTGTGCAAAAGTTTGTTTCTTTACGAAGGGTCCGGCGAACTTAAAGTGCTTAGAAACGCGTCAACAGGCTATTCAGTTACTAGCGACCCAGCAGAAAGCGAGCGTCAAATTTCATCGTGAAAAGAGGTTTTTGAAGGACCCCGGCAGACACATGATGTTTTAACGTTAAAGCAACGTTCTGTGCCTCCAACAGGAGAAAATTAAAGACTTAGAAAACCCAAACAAGATCGCACGGTATCAATTCGCTCAAGTGTTTGACGACTTTTGACCGTTGTCTTTTTGCAAAAAAAAGATACTATTTAACACATCCAAGTGTGTTTTTTATTAGAACACTAAAACTTTCAAAAATCGCTTTAAAAAATAACAATGAATTTTGAAATTCAACATTGAAACTTGTTTTTTTTTGTGCCGTGACAAAGTTATAGTAATGAACAAATCCCTGAGGAGCATTTTGTTAGTTTGATCGAAGCTATGGATGACCATATTCTTACATTGTTCTTAAATTTGATTGAGACTTATAGCCAAAATATTTCTATAGAACGGAGACAATGATAAAAAGCTTGATATTTCTCACAGAACAATTTTGAGTCCAATCAATTTTGACGACGATTTTCGACAATCGTAAAAATATGTTGAAACAGATATATGATATATCGCCCTCCGGCGATGTCTCGGAATGGTTTCTACCTACTAGGAGTAGGAATCTCAGCGCAGTCAGACATTGCAGCCCTACGGTTGTGAGCCGTAGAACCATGGCGTATACAGAGACACTCGAACGACACGGGAGAACATACTGTTCTCGCAGGAGTAGAACCTCGTGAGTACCACTGTACACCACAATGTCTGAAATATATACCAACACTCTTGTATTTGTATCAGAGTTATCGTAATAAATTAGAATTTTGATATCATTTGATATCAAACAAATTTTTTTACCTCCATTGAAGAACCCCAGTCATAACGAATCAGAATGACATTCAATAAAAGTTCAACAACTAGTGAATGAAATCTCTTCACGAGGAGTCGTTGGAAGGTCATGGTTCACGTCAAGAGGTAACAGTGCCCAGCAGACACAGAAACAACAATTGTTTTAACGTCCAAAAAAACGTTGTTTCAACGTCAGAACGTTATTTGGACGTTGCAAAAGAACGTTAAAAAAACGTCGTCAAAGAAGTGACAATTGATAAACAACGGAGGCCTGTTTTTAGAGTTTCCCGGAAGCTTTAAAAAAGTGATGAGATCAAAATATAAACCTGGAAAGGCGGATGAACAAGGTTTTGACGGAGAGAGTTGACTTCCATACAAGAAATATAAGAAAAAGCAAAAACAACATTCTTTTGCTTTTAGTCTGGATTTTCGAACCAAAAACTATTTACGATATGTGCTTGAGCAAAGTCCAGCCAAAGTCATTTGTGGTGTTGAGTATCTGTTTTGACTACATTATATTCGACAGCAATTCAGTGGGGACAAAATTATGGTTTACAATATAGGATGGTTATCTTTCAAGGGTAGACTAAGTATTTTGACTTTAAAACCAAATGTTTTATGGACCTTTTCCAATTAGAAGGCTCTGCGATATGAGAATAATAGCAACAAAATGCAAAGATAAATTAAGCAACCGTTTAAGTGATTCCCGCCCAGCGCTCACTAAAAACAACAATCTCTTGAGATAAGTGGTTATTTTCGAACATACCTCATTGACGCTCCACAAACTTCAAAAGCATTCATAAAACATCCTTTTAAACTTTCTCTCAAGGGAACTGGGTACTAGAATAGTACAGTCTCGTTCAAAGAGCCTCATTCAAAACGTCAGAGGAGAACTTTTCAAAGTTTTATACTTTCAAAATTGTATCTCCTCCGGATCTCAACACAAACCTGAACCGGATGTTTTCTGATGAATAATTTAAAATGGTACCTCAAGTGGATTAGCTTTCACGGCTTTCGCGGAATTCGCAGGAATTTTGTCTATATTCGAAAATTTATTAGTAAATAATATTTCAGCATAAAATGAGAGAAAGTAGAAAAGTTTAAAGCTACGAAAATTGACATGAAAAGTAACTAACCTAACAATAATGCAGCTACCAGTTTATTGTACTCAAAATTGTCATTTTGTACATTGAATGCTCTCATCAGGTAATCACCACAAGTCAACGAAATAATTGTCAAAGAGGCCGGCCTCGTTACCAAAACATTCACATAAGCGAATAAGAAGGCGGGGAGCGGACCAAATGCCGCGTGAATATAAGCGTATTCACCGCCCCCTTTGTTGGGAAACATACATCCTAATTCCATCCAAGAGAGGGCGGCTAACATAGCAATAACGCCACACCCCGCCCATACCACTAAAGAGCCACCCGGACTGTTCATTCGAATGGATACTGATGCCGGAGAAGCAAATATTCCACTCCCGATTATTGTTCCGACCAGAATAGATATTGTTCCAATTAATCCGATTTGACGTTTCAGTCCAGCTCCTTGACTCGCGGCTTGGTCTACCATTTTGGATGGCTCACTTTCAGCTGGGATGACTTTGGAAGACATCTTGTTATCAGAGTTAATTAAGGCGACTGTCTCGTCACTTGTGTTATTACTCGATTGTGAAGACTTTAAACGCGACATTTCTATGTTGTTGTATTTCATTGGCTTGCAATTTAATACCCAGACCTCGACACAAAAGCACGATATTTTTCTTTGAAATTTGATGCTTCTCAGCTGATTGTTAAGCAATAACTCTTTTTGATTTTATGATGTTACAAGTCAGTGCTATAAACCAACACATAACATTCTAACAAATTCATTATTATTATAAATAACATTATTTTTTCCCTTTATTTTTCCCCAAAAGTTCTCATAAATATCATGTTATTGATTTAAACAATTAAAATGTTTGAAATCAAAACAAAGTTTTAAGAAAGTCCATTAAAGCCTCAGAAAAATAGTCCATTATTAAGAAAACCCAATCGAATCTCAAACACAAAAATCATAGAAACTTCACCATCACCCATAAAAGAACTATAATACAAATTTCAACCTTTCTGGTGCTAACGTTAAACACATACTCTTGAACAAAAACACAACAGCAAGTTACAAATATAATTCCATTTAATAAAAATGTTGATTTCCCTGCAACGTAAATCTTAATTAATCCAATTACCAAAGATTGCTGTGTTACAAGAAAGGCGGAGAGCCGTTTGTTTCTTTTTTATGGTTATCTTTAGAGCGTGAGGCACTCCTACGCGTAGGTTAAATAGGTAGAAAATGGAAAGACTTTTAAGCCTTTAAACTAACAAAATGTAAGAAAAAGCTTTGCAGTGTACGTTTGAGTGATCTCGTGGGCTTAAATTCGGCTTCGATTCATTGAGTTGAATTCTGTGAAGAGATTTGTTTAACCCTTTAAGTGCCAATGTCGGATATATTCGACATGGGCTATACAGGAGGCTTCGCCCTTCAAATGGCCTTCGAATGGTGGCCATCTTTCAGCTATCCAACGTGCTAAACCAACCTCTAAATCCTTCTGATATTGACGTTTAAAGTTTTTCGTACGTGTGAAGAGTTAAACAAAGAATTAGGTTAATGTTTCCCATAAATAAAGCATTAACGATTTCCATCATTAGCTGATAACAATAACTACCCAATTCATCATTTGATGGATACAATTCTAAAAAAAAAGCAGGTTCCCGACGAACCGACGCGAAGTCGCTAACTTAAAAAAATACAGACAGTCAATACATTTCTATAAAGTGACGCGCCTTTGAAGAAAAATTGATAATAAAAAAAATCTATAAAAGAAGTTGAAAAGATAATTCTGAGATTTCCTTTTTGCAAACAGAGACTTACCTAATAGACTGAAAGCGATCAGTTTGGAATATGCAGGATTAGCATCTTTGCCCGATATGGCTACCATAAGGTAATCACCGCAAGTAATAGCGATCAATGCCATGGAGGAGGGCTTGATGATCGATACACTTGTAAATGTCAACAGGAAAGCTGGTAAATCACCGAACGCCTTTTTAATGTATATGTATTCACCACCAGACTCGTCCGGGAACATTGTACCGAGTTCCGTATAGCACAATGCACCAAGGACAGCAATCAGGCCACACCCGGTCCATACCAAAAGGGTAGCTCCGGGACTTTGTACTCGTTCAGCAATCGTTGTCGGTGAAGCAAAGATACCTGTTTAGAATGGGCGGGAAAGGGAGGTAAGGCGTGGGATGGCGTGGATACAACAACTACAGGTGAATGAATCTTCAATATCAAACGAAAAGAAAATCACAACTGAAATAGATGAAATTCAAGAAAGTTTAATAAGCTCTCGAAGAATAGACTTTGTCATGAATAGGGGAATAAGGATTTGTAATCGGGATATACCTGATCCAATAATTGTTCCGACCAGCAAACAAATACCACCTAAGAGGTTCACTTGACGCTTCAAGCCAGAACCATTTTCTTCTTTTATTTTCGCGAACAACTCATCTTTCTCGGCATCCATAACCTTCTCATTTTTCTCCCTTTCTGTTTTCCCATTGCTCAATAGCCGGTGGTTTGAATCATCCGCCATTTTTCACTTACTGTAGTATCACTTTCGTTTGAAATATTGTAATATAAAAAGATTATATGCCCACTTTCACAAAGTAACAACAATGCGTTATCATGACTTTTAAGGCGAGAGCAAACAGGAAGAAGAAATTTATTGCAGACTTGAAGAGCTATATACAATAGAGCTATATATTTTGTTTACCTATAGTCTGGACGCATACTACTTTTTACTCATTTCATAAAGCTCACATGAGTAAAAAATAGTATGGTAAGCAATTCGAATTTACAACTAAAATGACAGTTGCAAAATTGAACCAATTAAAACGCTTGAAATAGGTTATAATTTTTGCATTTCTGCAAGATATTGAAGAAAAATAAAGCAATGAGACCCGCCTACTTTCGAATCGAGTTAAGATTTGAATTAGATGGGCTCCCGTCTATTGTTAACCGAGCTATTCTGTAAATTGAGGTAAGCGTCATCAAGTAACACGATAACGACGGAAGATTTTACAAGAATCATGACTATGTAACTCGTATGTCAATCCAGGAGAAATGTGAGAAAAATAACAAAAATCTTTGAACAATACCTTAATCTGGACCTAAACGAACTTTTCATCCTACTCATTGTGTAAAGAAAGCTCATATGAGAAAAGCGGGCTATCTAACAATGAACAATTTTACATAAGCTATACTAGTACCTCTTTTCCAAAGCAGTATTTGTCTGCAACTGCAAAATTGAATATTTTCAAATTTAGTAACGAATTTTTTTTTTCCATAGAGAATTGGAAAACCTAGTATTTTCCAATTAAAGTTGATTACGATCATTAACTAATCTTAATTAGTAAGGATGATTACAATCATTAACTAATCTTATCGTAATTGTTTTGATGATTGACAATCGTCAAGTTCTGACAAAAGTCAGAAATCATTGATAGAGGCTTCGAAATTTACCCGGGAAATTTAACGCAAAGCTTATATTTGTGAAAGTCTTAATGCAATGAGCCTAGGTCTAAATGTTTCTGTATCGTAAGCACATCTCGTACGGCTCAAATTATGACCTTGAAATCCAAACAAGTCTCTCTAACAAAATGGCTTATAGGGCCATTGCTCGAACGAACTTGAAATTCAATTTTAATAGGTCGCAACTCACACAGGGCCATTGCTACACTATATTCTTTTCTAAAGGATATAAAAAAAAACAAGTATAAAAGCATTCATTGAAAAAAAATTGAAAAAGACCATATCAATTAAAATTAATTCAACCGGTAAATAGTGATTGAGAAAAAACAGTTTCTTCGACCTTTACAACGACGCTAGGCATGGCCCGGACATTTTCGGGCCTGCTCGGGCCATGTCCGGGCTTCAAAATAAAACTCTGTAAAGCAGCCCGAACATTAAGCGCAGTTCAGAAGCGGCCTGGGATTTTTGCTCCCTAGAAGCTGGCCCGAGCATGGCCCGGGATTGTGCGGGGCCTGCGCGGGCCTTTTCCAATTTTTAATTCATCGAGAGGACCGGAAATGTCCGGGCCATGCCTAGGGTCGTCCTTTACAAACAGGAGTTTTTTATCAACACAAGCATTTAGTCTGAACCCTTATGCCTTACTAACTTTGACCATTTTATAAAGAAAGCTCATATGAGAAAAACTCCGAATCAGTTTTGAAGTAGACGGGCTATATAACAATTTTACATAAGCTATACTAGTACGTCTTTTCCAAAGCAGTATTTGTCTGCAACTGCAAAATTGAATATTTTCAAATTTAGTAACGAATTTTTTTTTTCCATAGAGAATTGGTAAACCTAAAATTAGCATGGTAAACAATGCGCAGTTTGAATTCTTCACCCAAATTTGACAGTTAAGTTAAAAATTAAACCAATCAAATTGCACGAATTTTATGCATAAAAGCAATAGGCATTTTAAGCCAATCAGACATCCAGACAGTATATTTCGAATAACTTTGAAAAACCAAGACCCCTATTCTTACAAGAAATTACCCATAAAACACCATCCATAACATAAATTTACCATATCAAATAATAGTCACTCTCAATACAACATTTTTACTCAAGATCTCGATCGATCTTGGTCAAAAATGTGTAACAATTTTTTGATAAAAACAAATGCACACAAAACAGAAAAACATTAGCTGTTAAAAATAAATTTGATACATAAATAAAAACGGTAATCGCTTTTCAAAGAAAAGAAAACAGTAAAACGGTTTGACACCCGTGCAAAATAATGCCAGGCGTTTCTCATTGGATGATAGCAAGGTTACGCAAGATGTTAAATGTGTGTGTGGTGGCCTGTACATAGATTTTCGTTTACAAGTTTTGCTTAGACGAATTATGTACAGACCGCTACAAACACACTAAACGTCCTAAATAGCCTCTTACGTAACCTCGCTAATTTGAACCAAAAGACGGCAAATTATTCTATCAACTTCCACCAATCAAACACAGTGTTTTAAAAACTCCAGTCCTTATCAAACAGACAGAGGAGGTTTTTTGATAAAGAAATTCTCACGAGATACAGTATGTAATCAAAAAACCATCATATGTGTCAAATCTGAACTGAAATGATCTTTGCAAGCACATTCACCATCGCAACAAACGAGTGTTTGGCGAATCTTTTGATGAGTGTGTGAATTAGATTAACAACTTACAGCTTGCGTTAAAAATACCTTTCAGTAATCAACGAGACAATCAATCACCTTAATCAATGGTAGACAATCAACAATGAAATAGATAACGAAAAGCACTATACGGAATCACCCTAAAAAGCCGGGTAGTTGTCACCAGTTTGAAGGTTCAAACATAATCTGATAGCAGATCTTGACATATTCTTTAATTTGAGAAATACAGCAAAAAATCAATCAAATTTTTATCAGAGAAGTTGTCAACCCTTCCTTATTCATATAACATTGATTTTTGGAGC
>JAUJPO010011012.1:0-11347 GCA_032270745.1 Tiaropsis multicirrata | reverse complement strand
ATCATAACAATCAAATTAGAGTAAGGTGTTCCTTTGATATTTTAGCCTAACTGCTATTTTATGACCAAAAAATCCCTATTCTGCATATTTTAGATTAAGCCTTGTAAATCGAAACAATGAAACTGGCCTTTTTTAAAAGCCGTTCCTTGAGGTCTGACTTACAAGCAAAGGTTTTAACTTATTAAAAATTCAGTTTATTTTAGGCTTGGTCATACAAGCCTTTCAGTTATTGTTTAAAAATAAGCTTTTTAAATCAAATCAATGAAACTGGCCTTTTAAAGCTGTTCCTTGAGATCTGACTTCCAAAGGTTATTAATTACAATTAACAAAGAATATCTCCTGGTTTACATATATAATCATAACAATCAAATTAGAGTAAGGTGTTCCTTTGATATTTTAGCCTAACTGCTATTTTATGACCAAAAAATCCCTGTTCTGCATATTTCAGATTAAGCCTTGTAAATCAAAACAATGAAACAGGCCCTTTTTAAAAACCGTTCCTTAAGATCTAACTTATAAGCAAAGGTTTTAATTTTGCATGTTACAATCAAATTCTCCTTGTTTATGCTTTACGTATCAAAACCATTAATAGATTTACCTTTTCAAGTACATTTTAGACATCACCTTCGGGCGTTTCTTTGGAACCTTAGACGAAGCACTGTAAAAAATATAATTGATATAATTTAGCACAGAAAATGTCAAACGAACACAATGGAACAAATGTGCAATCGATAAAATTTAAATAAATCAAGTTCAAATGTCAAAAAGAACTGAACCTCAGGCCACTGTATGCTCCACCGTTGTGTGAAAATAAAGTGGAGGTAAACAAACGCATTTTTGCCTAGGTTTGGTTGAGAAGGTGATATTTTGTCTTATATCTTTTGATGCCCCTGTTTGTTTAGAAAGAAATCTTGAGGGTATTATAGTATATAAGGCGAGGGGAAGTTGATGTTCTATTTACCGTCGCCTGCCCGCATCTGTTTTGCCTACCGATTAATCGGACTAATCGAACAGATTTTTTAATCGAACTTTGTCAAACTTAATCGAACTTTGTTCGTCGATTAGAGTTCGTCTAAGTTAGGTAATTGGACTTAATCAAACTCTCACAATTTTTGCTCCAATTGAAGTTCGATTAGTTTGATTACCTGGTTCGATTATTTCGATTAGGCGGCCATCAAAAAATTGTTCTGTTCGCGTCGCCCACCTGCATCATATTTTTTACTGATTTTCCGGTGTGGAGATGCGGAAAAAATCCGGGAAAAATCTAGAAGAAACAACTTAGTTCAACAAATGTGTTACTTTTTCTTTGGGGGAGAGGGTTTCAGGCGATATTTCAAAAACCCAGAAAGTTTTCCACTCGCCTGCCTGCATCAATTTTTGAGTCCTTCTGCGACGCGAACAGAACTATTTTTTGATGGTCGCCTTAACTGGTTCGAACATAATTGGACATAATCGAACCCTGTCGTACTTATCGAATCTAATCGAACTCTAGTTGTTTGATTAGGTTTGATTAGTGCGATAATTTGAACTGTTCGATTAATCGGGTCTGGTCTCATAGAAGGGAGGGTAATCATGAGGGCTCCAAAGGGCGGATTTTCTAAATTTACATTTTCAAAACGCGTTTGAAACGTGGGTGGTTAAATTTGGCGCATGCGTTTTCAATTCTGAAAGTTAAAGTAGATGAAAAACCGAAGAAAAGACATATTTTAGACTTTGTTGGAAGTCAGAAGCTGTAAGATAAGAATAATGAATAATGAAATTTTGCTGCATCAAATATTTTTTCCAGCGCAACGGTAGCTAAACAGAACATCAACTTCCCCTCGCCACGTTATCATAAATTGTAAAAACACTGAAGTTTGCAAAAATTCTATGTGATGGAAGTTGAGAAAAAGGCCAAAAACAACTTTTCCATAAAGGAACAACAGAGCAAAATCAAGCTTGTTTACCTCCCGTTTAAAAACAATGGAGTGCAAAAAGGTTCTTGTGTATACTGCTTACCTTGACCTCGATGGGCTGGATTCATAGGTAGAATCATGAATTGGAGTGGCATCGATCTCCTCATTGTCTTCTTCGTCAACTCTAGGAGTTATAATTCTTACTCCCTTTTTTTTTTGTTTCTTGTTTTGCTCTTTGAAAGCAATTTCAGGTGTTCGGTAAAAATTGCCAGCCATATTCCTAGCCTGAACCGATCAAGCGCCAAAAGTGAAATGGCTAAATATGAAATAGATATGTCCGATTTTTGATTGTTTCAATGCGAGGCAATAGTTTGTGGTCTCACTTCCTAGAAAACCTTAGCGCTTTTTACTAGGAACCAAGATGGTCCACGCCTCTGCAAAAAGGCGGGAATTTTGTGTTCATAGTCTCACAAAAGGCGGGAATTTCTTTTATAGTTCCAGTTTCTAACATGTCGAAAACTTCCGCGTACTTCCAAATATTTCCCGGATTTTTTCGATACTTTAGAACGCGCGGACGCGTAAAAATCTCCTTTTTATAGATTTAAACGAATATAGCGATTTTCAAAATGGTAGAAAACGTAAACAGTTACAAGGTTGGTCATCAATGGAGGTTTTTAATGAATTTCGTTTTTAATAGTGACTGGCAGACTGGTAGATTGGCTGGAAAATGGATTTTAAAACCAACTAAAGTGACGCACTACAGTCAGAAATGTTTTCAATCTTTCTATATGGGTTTCTGTTACAGTAAATCTTGTTTTCAAACATTTTTTATTGTCGTATTATACAACAATAAAAAGTAGCTTAATAAATTTTAGTGCCAATTTTCTCCTTTTGCCTAGCCTGTGTTTCCGTAGCGCTGATGGCGCAGAGTCAGAGTCGATTTGACGACAGATGGTTGGGGGTCATTTATCTTACCATTTTCATTAAGGTAGCGTGACATCACAAATTTATCTATATTTTTAGTCTTCTTGAATAACATACGCTGTCAAATATATTATCTGCAAACTCAACTTGTTTAAAGATAGTCCTGCTGATCCTTTGAACTTTCTTAACTGCAGATGAATCCAACTTTTTACAAAGTTCAAAAACAGCATCAATCTGTTAATTTTTCAGTTAAATTTATTTATTAGTGGCAGAAAGAACATTAGCGAACGTGTTGCAATCGTATGGCAAATTTTTGTTTTTGCGCTTTAATAAAAGGTGTTATTTGGAGTAATATAAAGAATATACCGTGAAACCTGTTAACATGGGAACCTTCCTTCGAACAAGGGATCACCAAATATCTGGTCTTCTTTTTGACAACAAGTTTGTTTTGACGATTTCATCAAGCTTATCAGTAGTCGAACAGTTTGATTTTAAGACAGAATTTGTTTTTATTGTCGTCTTGAGTTTATTTCCATTTCTAAAGGATATACAAAGAATATGCCCAAAAGAAAAAGGGTTACTAAAACAACATCAAAAACATTGGTCAATAATGGAAGAATTTTGTGTAAAACATGCAATCGTTCTATATCAAGAAGTCATTACTATGGTTATGGACACAATAAAGGATTGTGTAAACCAAATACAAATGATATAGTACCAGGTAAAGCATTTACATTTGATTTTTAGGTCGAATTCCCTTGTGTCGCTGTGCTTTATGGTTTTTTTTTTTCTTAGGGTGATTTGTTTAAACACCATGATATTATTTATGTATGGGTTCTATGGGATGATTTTTCAGCTCTTTCACTAATATATCAAGTTTTCCTTGTCTTGGTTCCTCCTTAATTTAGTTTTATTTTATCTACAGATGTTAATCAGTCATCACAGACAGATATTGATCTAAGTGACGATTCTGAAGAGTATGAGGTGGTCAGGGAATGCAATAAGAGTGAAAAAGTTGGGGGGGAAAAACCGGATATACACAATGGAGTGTCTGATGATGGTGATTATTTTGAGGATGATAGGAATGATGATTTCAGTGATGAATACGAAGATGATGATGATAACGATGAAGAAGAAGAAGAAGAAGAAGAAGGATTTGCAGAAGATGACGAAGAAGACAGTGATGGGGAAGTTTGGCTAGTCAATGAGGTGTGATATTATTAGCGGAAATTCTGAAAAAAAAATTAACAATTAGATTAGGTTAAGATTGACTGCCATTTTATAATTGGTGATAATTTGAAGTAGAAGAGTGTTAATTTTCAGTTACATTAGGCTGCCCTTATATAAATGTTGGTTTGCCGTCACCTGACCCTAGGTTTTGGAGGTGGGTCGGTCGGAAAAAAAAATTATTTTGGTGATATAGCTTTATCTGAAAATGAAGATCAACAGTTTGTTTACATTTAGGTAACTTTCTATTCTGAACGGGACAGACAAGATTTTGTTTTGATGGTTTGATATTATTGAAGAAAAAAAATTCTTCTTTGAGATAACAATAAAATTTTTTGGGTCGGCAGGTTTCGAGTAGGGTCAGTCGGGTTACGGCAAACCAACATTTTTTTAAGGGCAGCCTTATTTACCCAAAAAAAGACTACCATTACAATTATTTTTGTCTTGATAACTAAAACATTTGCTTTCAGCGTAACGTTTAACCTCACAATCCTGATTGTTAAAAAATCTATCCATAACTATTTTCTTTGTCAATGAATTATTTTTTGAAAATATTTTGTCATCAGGAATTTGAAGAAAGATTGATGGCATTCCAAACTCCAAATGTTGTAGAAGAAGAAATTTCTCAATCACACAGAGTTGTTAATATCATTGTAAAAACTTTGTTCCTGTTTCAAACAATGACAATGATGTCTGATCAAAACATCATTCTTTTGCTTGGCTTTGTCAGATTTTTCATTTATGTCTTGGTTACGATCCTTTCAATAGACAATCTCAAATCTTGTCTCGACGTTTTCCCTAAGACTCTCTATACCGCAAAGAAAATCATTGGTCTTTCTTCAATCGATGATCTTTTCTTTAAATGGGTTGTCTGTACTAAATGCCATACATTGTATAGGTATGAAGATTCATTTACAACTCTGCCAAATGGGCAAAAGATATCAAGAACATGCTCGTATGTGCCTTTTCCCAATCATACATTTGTTAAAAATAGAAAAAGGTGTGGTGCACGACTGCTAAATAAAGTTATGTCCAGTGATGGAAAATTCCTTTTAAATCCCAGAAAAGTTTATTGTCAAAGAAGTATTAAAGAATCTCTACAGAAATTGTTGAAGAGACCTGGATTTAAAGAACTCTTGCTGAAAAAAAGAGAACAACTATCAACTATTTTAACCGACATGTGTGATGGTGATTTTTATAAGAATTTTAAATCAAATGACGGAAATATTTTCTTTAACGATATACGGAATCTTGGGGCTGTGCTTAATGTTGATTGGTTTCAGCCCTTTAAGAATTCAGAATATTCCCTTGGTGTTATTTATATGGCTATTACAAACCTGCCACGAGATGTTCGATTCAAATGGGAAAACATAATTGTTTGTGGAATAATACCTGGTCCTAAAGAGCCAAAATTCAACATAAATACCTATTTGAAACCCATTGTAGATTAACTAGAAAAGCTTTGGGTTGGCTTTTATTTAAATGATGGTGGGTATTTTGGCAAGTCTTTGTACAAGTTTGCTTTGATTTGTTTGTCAAGCGACATTCCAGCTACTCGGAAATGTGGTGGATTTCTTGGATTCTCAGCGAAAAAAGGTATTTTATTCAAAGATTCCAAAATTATAAGATTGCCAAAGTATCAGATTTTTCAAGATTTTCTTTATTTCAGTGGGTTTGGGGAATAATCGCTTAGAATTAAAATTTCCAATTTTCTAGGAGCATTGGATAACTTTTTAGACGAGAGAATTCTGATCTCTCCATGGGTAAAAGTGATATTCTTTGAAGGTGATAAAATTCATAACATGAAAAATGATAGATTAAAAATTGTATTGTCACAAACTTTTAATTTTTAGGATGTAGTAAGTGTTTGGAAAGAGTTTCCAAGAAAGAATTTTGGTGACAAAGCTGATTATTCTGGATTCACTCCAGTTAGACAGCGATATGGCCTTGCTCATAAACTACGCGCTATAAAGATAAATTCTGCCAAAACGAAAACTCTTCGAGCAGCTTTAGAGAAACAATATGGGGTTCGTTATTCTGAACTGTTTCGCCTCAAATATTACGATCCCATCCAAATGCATGTTATCGACCCCATGCACAATTTACTTCTTGGAACTGGGAAGCACATGTTTAAAGTTTGGGTAGCTAAAGGTTTTATGGATGTGAAAAAAGATGTTTTAAAATTTTCCAACCTCCAAAAAAATGTCCGTATACCTTACGACCATGGACGTGTCAGCAGCAACGTTTTAAAGCACCACAAGACCATGAAGGCAGAAGAATGGAAAAATTTCATCCTTTTTTACTCTCCATATTGTATGAAAGAGTTCCTACCCAAAGATCAGTATGCTAACTGGCTATTATTTGTAAAGGCATGTTTCATATTGTGTAAACGGAGTATTAAGGCTGATGAAATTGATTCTGCCCATGAATTGTTGACAAAGTTTTGTGAAGGTTTTGAATCTTTTTATGGTAAAGAAAATTGTACACCAAACATGCACTTACACATGCACTTGGAAAATTGTGTGAAAGAGTTTGGGCCTGTTTATGGGTTTTGGTGTTTCTCTTTTGAGAGATTCAATGGTACACTTGGATCTTACCACATAAACAACAAAGATATTGGTATCACAATGATGAGAAAATTCATCAAAGAAACTGAAATCAAATCAATGGACCATTCTGTTTTTGAGTCGTTTTTTGAAAACCATCATGCACTGTCACATAAAGCTGATGAACAAAAAACAGATCTTTTAAAGATGCGTAAAAACGAAAATTTGCCATACGATTGCAACACGTTCACTAATGTTCTCTCTGTCACTAAACAAATTTCACTGAAAGATGAACAGATTGATGCTGTTTTTGAACTTTGTAAAAAGTTGGATTCATCTGCAGTTAAGAAAGTTCAAAGGATCGGGACTGTCTTTAAACGAGTTGAGTTTGCAGATGATATATTTGCCAGTGCATGTTATTCGAGAGGACTAAACAAAGATAAATTTGTGATGTCACGTTACCTTAACGAAAATGGTGAGATAAACGACCCCCAACCATCCGTCGTCAAATCATTCTACAAGCTGAATGTTGTTCTTGTTGATGGGTCTAAAAAATCAGCTTATTTCGCAGAATGTGATTGGCTTAAGAAACATCCATATCAATTTGAATTTGGTGAGTACATGGAGATTTGGTACCCAGATATTGAAAATTACAATGCAACCAAGTCGTTTGTTCCATTGTGTTTCTTTGATAGAAAGTATGCTTCTATTAAAACATTTTATCATTTTGAGCCCAATCAAGTTCGCAAATTCAAACAATCAGGCTCTGTTAATTTCGTTGTGCCGTTGTCATCAAAGTCACTTTAACTCTGCAATGAGTTGAATTATGTTCTACAGCCCTTGGCCCACAAAATGCATTCTGTAGTGCATTTACTAATTTGTTTTAATAAGCAATATATATATTGAAACTGTACTTTAAGGGCTCCGGGGCTATCGGGCAATCTGGTAAGATTTATTTTATACATTTTATGCATTGAAAATCATGAAAGTAATTTATTTCCTAAGTCTAGTTTCTTGTTTTTATTTTATCAGATATCTCAGTCTCAATGCATTCATTGCATGTTCTAGCTCAGGCAGTTTGGCTGTTTCCATTTTTCGTCTGTCTCTCATTTTCATTCTCAGGCAGTCTGGCTGTTTTCCACACATTTCCTTTGGCCTTTCGTTTTCATTGCACGTTCGTGCCCAGGCTCGTTGGCAGTCAGCCATGCACTCGCCTTTAATTTCATTGCAGGTTCGTGTCCAGGCCATTTATTTTAGTTATCATTATTTAGTTTCTTTACAAAAATGTTCATTAATTAAAATTTCAATTTCATTTTCTAAGCATTTTATTTGTATTTCGTTTTATTTTGAACAAATTGGAGGAGTATTTAACCATTTAACGGCTTCTATTGTTCTTAGTCCGAAAATTAGTTGAGATAACATAAATTCCATTTGATTTTCCACTGGGGTTTTATTGAGCTTTTTTATAAATGATATAGGGGTGTACTCATAGGGCCGACAGTTTAGGCATTAAAAAATAATATCTGGAATATGAACTTTAATCACTTAATTAAATCTATTTATGTTTACATTTAGAAAATGAGTACATCAGATTTGATTGGTGAAATACTAGAATTAATTCAAGCTGGGCATGGAAAAAATAAAAAAGCAAATTTGAGAAGAACCAAGCGAAGATTAGCAAAATCACTCAAGGTTTTGTATCAATTTAATCATATTTCTTTTTCTTTACTCCTATTGAATGTTCCAATAAATTGTTTCTATCTATTTCATAAGTAACATAGAGCAAGATTGCCCATTCTCGTTACATTACGTTACGTTTGATTGAATTAAAAAGGCCTTGACTTCCTACAGTTATTATCTTTTGACACCTTTCCTTTCTTGTTTAAAGCTGCCTAAATGCAGTAGTTTGGATTTAAGCATAAGTTTTTCACTGCTTTAGTTTTTCTTCAAGAGTTTAGCTTATAATAAATTGTATTATTTAGGAACAAATTGATGTACTACTTGAAAAAAGAAGTTACGAAGATGTCAAAAAACGTCTTTTCGATCAAATACTGTCGAAATTTGGTAAAACCGATCCTTCAATAAATACCCAGGTAAATAATAAAATCTTCAGGTTGAAAATGTTGATTACAATAAATTTTCGATAAACACTATGATGCCTCAAAACCCTCAATAGAGCACTATAACAGTAACTAAAACTACAACTATAAGTTCAAGCTTAGGATGAGACCTACAAATTCAACTGCAAGGGAGGATTTTTCACGCTTTAAAATAAAAGGTGTTATTTGGATTAATATATTAAGAGCAATGAATATTGAATAAGAATCTCTAAGGCTGAAAATGGTTGGAAAATAAGAACATCCGAGCCTCAAACAAAATTTTGATGTTCTAATAAAAAAAATGTGTACCTTACTCATTAGAAAATTTCAATAATTTTTATCCCATCTTTATATCTTTTAAACATGTTTTTAGGATGAAGGTGTTACATACAAAGCACTTGATGTGGATGATGTGGATGATATAGATATAGTCGAAAGGAATTTAATCGATACACTTGCACTAGCCATAGCCAAAGAAATGAATCAGCAAAAGCTTAACGCAATCTTTTCTTCGCGTACTGCAAAGTTGTGTGGCTCAAGTTTGTGCAATGGTTTGACTGGATCCTTCGTTAATGAAATTGTTTTCACCGATATTGATGTGATAAACTCGGTTGATATATTAAAAGGATCTGGTTTTATAAACGGTGAATTCTCTTACATGATGTCAAAAGATGAAACTCTTCGCTTGAAGCAAGTGGCACCTTCTTTTTACACCAAGGACGATCGTGTGTTGTTATGTCATGAATTAAAACTTTTAACATATGTCGGTTTACACCCGAATTTTATCATACCAAAAGGTTTTACAGAAATTAATGGCATACCAACATCAGTTTTTAATGATTTCAAATTGACAACACTAGATAGATACTCACAAAGTTTTCTCTATATTCAACTTATCTCGCTTTTCCGTCAATTGGTTTCAGCTGTTGAATACCTACATCAAAAAGGTGTTTTACATAACAATTTAGTGGAGGAAGTTATCAGCATGGATTTCATAACATTCCCAACCCAACATCCTGTTACGATAACCGATTTCTCATATGCGTGTCATACTCGTGGATCGAAGCCGTTAACTCAGTATTTTCAAACTAAATTTGCTCGGACGAAACATTTACCGACTGAAGTCCTGCATGGCAATAAGGAACCGTCACCTTGTTCTGATATATATAGTTTGGGAATTCTTTTCTCTCGCTTGATGAAAAGAATGCACGAAGATTCGAGACCCGAAGAAAACATCAGTATTGGACGCATTGTAGTTAGATTACTAAATAATAAACATGACAACTTTCCACTTGAGTTGATCCAATTTTGTGATCGTTGTAAAAATCGTTCATCTGAACATTTTGATTAGTATTTTTAGATATCTACTTTAACGTGTTAAATTTTTACGGGGATTAAATTTCGCGGATTTAGACCCGATCCGCGAAAATAAGTCCCCTTAAAAATCCGTTTATATTTTCTTTGTTGATAGAGTTTTTATTAAAACGGCTTATAATTAAATATTTCTATCTATTTTCCTATCCTCATCCCCTCAATAATTAACTTTTTGACATTTTTCCACCCTCTCTCTCAAACGTCTATTTGGAATTTTTAACAATAAAACTACTGGCAAACATCCGGCTTTTTGGGAAGGTTCTGTAGTAAAGATTACGTAATGAATATCATGAATTTGAAGTGGCCAAAGAGTAGACATCAATCCATGACCAGTGGCCCGGTTACTAAGATCAAGCTCCAGTGACAAATGTCAAAATTTAACTAAATTAAGCCCCACTCGATAATCACTCTAGGACTTTTTTCAGCGGTGATAGAGGTTTAGAAATTAAATGTTGTAATTTTTGCTAGAATTTCGTTAATATTTGTCTCCAAGTTTTTGTTTCCTTTTTTTCCAAAACTAATTTCTAACTAATTTACTACTAACCTTTTACTTTTTATACAGTTGTCTTTTTTGTATGAAATTACACACATTCTTACTATGTGTAGAAAAAAGACGCAAATCTCATTATTGGTGCTAAAAATTGAAAATAGTAAAATCTTTCACTCGAGAACACAAATTATTCACTATTTAAATAATATAATTCGACATGAATATGCATTTTTTTATGAAAGCTGTTTGTCAAAATTTTCATCAAGGTGTGAAAATCTTTAGGTTTAGGGGTTAAGTGGATTAAGTTTTGTTTTGATGCTGTATTAAAGATAGGAAAAGTCCAAAAGGTTCGTTGGTACAGCTTTACATAAATATTTCAGGACCTATTACCAAAGGTTTTGACTTTGTACAAAAATACTCCCCATAATAGAAATTCTGCTACCAAGGAACAAATCAAGATCGCCAAAAAAAAATTAGAAGACCGTAACCGGTCACGCTATAACAACATGTTGACCAATGATGTTTCAATGGTCAACTCATTCAGTTAGTTGACCACGAAAATCCTTTACCGGTCCACAAATTTATCGATTGTCCAGGAATCTACGCACCCGGTCAACTTTAAAGCAGGACAACAGTTGGATAACCCCGGTAATTTGCGATTAACCTTTCAGCGGTCAACACCGGAAACGAATGCTTTTCATCCCGTGGAAGTACTTGACAATCTATGAAACTTTTGCTATACTTTCTGATTCAAAATATCAATAATTTGCTACGAATGTCTTTGTTCAAGAA